>JAWDJX010000102.1:0-44974 GCA_033117895.1 Extremus antarcticus | reverse complement strand
GACGGGAACCCACTACAGGCCTAGTGTACCTTAAGTACGCTCTGACCATTGTCAGTCTTTTTGCGACCCCCCTGTATTCTTGGGCCACGGGGCAGAGTCTCTGGGAGAGGTAAGCGAGTCTTGGCCACGTTTTGGAGGTGGAGTGCCTAATAACAACGTTTCAAACCTTTCCATCTTCTTGTCTGATCTTCGATGTTCTTCTTGATCCTTCATCCTCCAACTGTTGCATTTCTGCATTTTGCGGATAAATGTCTGTGGCCACCTTGAAGGAGGATTGAGTGGACGAATCGAGGAATCAATCGTTGCACCAACCGTTCTCGGCTGCACCGAACAAAGCATGACAAGCTCGACCGTCGTGTTGGTACCATCGTGGCATGATCTTGTGTTAGAGAGCGGGGTGCGGTCGTCTGGTACATGTTTCCGCCGAGCAAGAAGCCCCGAATAATTCTCGCTGGAGTGTCGGTGCCTTGGGCCTCACAATCACATCGAGAAGCCGATGATTGCTACAAGGCAAGGTAGGTGCAAGCTGAACTGGACATACAAGGTATGGCAATAAGCGAGCTGGGCGAATAGTCTCATGATCCACTTACTACCAGTGAGTCAACTTCTCTATACCTTATCAAACTGATGTCTCCTTTTTCTTCCTACCCAACTATCTGCAAGTCTCAATCATGCTGCGACATCTCAGATTCGCCAAACTCTGGTTCGCAAACACTTTCGATGCACTTTTCAATCCAAGACTCCCCTGGACATTACGATGGCGACTGCTCGCGCTCCAACCCATTACCCTTCTCCTTTTCGGTCTGAAGTATCTACCATATGCCTTCTCCAAACGCTACACCGTGATCGAGATCCCCACCCGTGGCCGCCACACAGTCCGCGCGATCGTCTTCCAACCGCCGTCACGGAGTGACACTGGACCTCGCCCACTCCACCTCGACTTCCATGGCGGAGCCTTCCTACCTGGTCTGGCAGAGTTTGACGCCTACTGGTGCGAGCAAGTAAGCAACCGCACCGGAGCTGTGGTCGTGAGCGCCCAGTACCGCTACACACCTGCAAACATCTACCCCTGCGCACACGAAGACGCTGAAGATGTGGTCTCCTGGGTTCTCGAGCATGCGAAAAGTGCTTGGAATGCAGATCCGGACTCTTTGACAGTCAGCGGCATCTCGGCAGGTGCCAACCTAATGATGGTAGCTGGGACACGTGCTAAAGCGGCGGTAGGCTTCTGTGCGGCGGTATGACTTCCACATGACTGTTGCGACCTCAATCTAACGCAGACAATAAGATCGACCTCCGGCTACCTCCGCAGGAGAAGCCTAAACCACCGGGCTTCCCGACCAAAGACCCGCTGGCTTTCCTAATGCCTTTGTTCGATGCGTATGCCGGTCCTGTTAGGAAGCAATGCATGGCCGACGATCGGCTTAACCCAGTTCTCAAGAAGCTTGACGATCTGCCGGCGAATGTGCTGTTGGTCGTGGCTGGTATCGACATCGTTGCGCACGAGCAGCTGACGTTCATCGAGCACGTTCGTGATGAACTGCAGGAACGGCAAGATGACAATCGCAGGTTCGAAGCTGTTGTGTTCGATCAAGGTTTTCATGGCTGGATAGACTGTGAGCTTTCTTCAAGACACATGGGCCGGAAACATGCTAATTGCATATCAGTGCCCGTAAAAGCTTTCGAAGCTGATCGGAGGAAAGCACACGACGCTGCCATCGACTTCATAATGAGCCCACATCAGGTTTCATGCATATTGAGCTCACATCAGGTTTCATGAGGTACCTATCTTGGGACCAAGCCGATGTACTACTCTGGAAGGGATGCTCTTCACTCCATGAGGATTCGTTACAGTCTGAAAACAACACTGAAGTTATGCTATCATGATACTATCAACTCAATATCTAGTACGTCGAACCGATGTCACCCCACTGGATATTGGAAAAGACGACATGTGTCCCAGGATTATCCTTCTCGATCCTCGACGGCATACCCTCCTTTGGTCCACATGGACCAGACTTCCCAGCATCGAGCCAGTTCATGTAGCCTCCAGCATCATTCCAAATGCTCATGGCAAGCACCATACCAGTCTCGAGGGCGGAACCCACTGTTGGCACTACTGTCAGCAACGGCAGAGATGAACATGGGAGCACTTATACTTACTCTCTGCCAAACCACCACGCTCAGTGAAGAGATTCGCCGTGGCATCGCAGTATGCGTCCGTGAGGGAGTTAAGAGTGCCATCCTGAAAGTTGACAGCGACATTTTGGATCACCTTGCTGCCTTGCTTGTACAGACGTCGGATCTCCTGAAGCGTGCCAGAGGTCGTGCCATCATCCGTGAGGAACTGTGTGACAACTGTGAACGGCTTCTGCGTGTTGACTTTGTCGTAGAGCCCGAAGAAGTTATGCTTCCCTAGGGCGTAAGGGTTGAAGCTGCAGCCGTACTTGTCGCACACACCGCTGAGGTCGCACTCGGCGCCTGAGCACTCGTAGAAGCCGGGCTTGCTGCAGGTGTGAGGTGTGTAGCTTGTTGCTACGGAGTTGGTCTCCTGCAGGATAGAAAGGTATAAGAGTCAGCAGTGTCTCAAATATGGCATCTTTTCATCCATAAGTACTCACCCAGATGTCCATCTCATTGCAGCATGCGCCAAGCTCGTTAACGTTCGCCACACCGTTGATGAACGCGGAAGTGTTGAAGCACTGTGCATCACAATAACCAGTGCCATAAGTAGCACCCGCCGGGTTCAGCTTGCTTCGGCCACCATCCATCTCCATGGCGGACAGGTACAGGGCGCCGTTCATGCCGCATGGCAGATCAGACACATCCACATCGAAGGTAAATAAATTCCTGACCATTGAGCTTGAGGTACTCGTAATTGTCTCCGGAAGGATCGAGAAGGTAGACTCGAGGCGAAGCGCTCTGACCATCGACATACATCTGGAGGGTCATGGAGCTGCCTGAGGTGGTGACGCCATGGGAGCCATAGTCCGAGATGCCCTCGATCTCACAGTTCTGCGAGCGCTTCTTCGCGTTTGGTCATGTCGTCTCGTTCAGTCCGCCGCTGGATGTCAAGCATGAGTCGCCGGTTTTGATATTCTGAATAGCGTGGCTTCCTGCGTCGAGCACAACGGAGGTCTGCAAGGTTGTGCAGCCGCCGGCTTTGGTGCAGTATTGAGTGGTCAAGCCAGCGTGAGTCTCAGGGCTGCCGGCCTGCTGAGCGTAGACGAAGGTAGAGAGGGACAACGCCGTGAAGGCCAATGTTTGAAGTGTTGACGCCATCGCAGATGATGCAAGTAGAAAAGTAACCGTGGAGATGTACTTATCCTCCATCCCCAGATCCTCGCTACGACACATATTATACCTGCGGCTTCGAGATCTGGGCGCAATGGGGAATTCTGTTTCAATAAAACATCCCGCCTGTCCTCAATCTAAAACTGCCAATCTCCTGTCTGAAAGAGGCAGGAGGGTGTAGGAACAATACTCTAGCAAAGTCTGGCCGTCCACCAGACTTCGAGAAGGCGGCAAGACTGTATCACCACGGCCCGCCGGCCCTTCTGGGGGGAGAATGTGGAGAGCAAAGTTAATGCCAGGTATGGGGGGCGTTGCACAAAGTGTCGAAGGTTTTGAGGCTCATATAATTTATCCGCAAATTGTGGATCTCAGCGCACCAATCAAACACTTCATGCTGACTCGCCCGTCCCGTCCAGCACAACCTCACTTCGACTTCTGGTCTGGAAGGTGGATGTGAACCTCCCCGCTTGCAATGTCACCGGACGAAATCGTCGAAAAGGCCCTGGAGATCATTGGCGAGGCAGTCTCTACCGACCCGCTCGACTTTCAAGACCACGAGACCTGGAAGTTCCTCGGCTTGGGAGATCTGCTCGCTTCTGCGACTGCATCCGATCTGAAGAATCAAATTGGAGTGGATGTGAAGCCAGATGACTTCAGCAAGTACCCGAGTGTTGGGGAGTTCAAGACTTTCCTCCGTAACTTTGGCGATGGAAGCTCAAAGGGTAATGGAGTGACAGCGTCCAGTCGTAACGACTCCCATATTCCCAACACGGAACCCTCGGATCCGTGGGAAGGCGTGCCAAAGCCAAAAGTACCTATCTCTGTTGTGCTGCAAGGACAACCAAATGCAGCGTCTACAGTAGTCTTCCTCTTTCCAGATGGCTCCGGAGCCGGCACATCCTATGGCACATTACCTCCGATCGGCGACAACGTCTGCCTCATTGGGCTCAATTCGCCTTTCCTCCGTCAAGCTCAGGACTTCACATGCTCCATAGAACGAATGGCACGGTTATGGGTTGGCGAGCTTCGAAAGTTACAGCCCAAAGGCAAGCCGTACGTCCTGGGCGGCTGGTCCGCCGGAGGGTACTACGCGTATGAAGCGGCGAAGTTACTTATAGCCAACGGCGAGAAGGTCGAGAGGATGATTCTGATCGACTCTCCGTGCCGACTCCAGTTCGAAGCCCTGCCTCCGCAGGTCGTGAGCGAACTGACCCAGAAAGGGCTCATGGGTGCTTCGGGCCAGAAGAAAGCTCCAGAATGGCTGGTCCAGCACTTCACATCTACCGTCATCAGCGTCGAGAAGTACATGCCGACTGCACTGCCGGCCAAGGATGTGCCTCAACATGTGGACTTCATCTGGATTAGAGAAGGCTTGGTAAAAAGCGTCGCCGAATCTGGTTTGGAGGTCGACTTGAACATTAAGGTCACTCGATTTCTACTTGAGCCCCGGCCAGAGCTGAAGACTGTGGGATGGGAGGAGCTTTTGCCTGGTGCGAAGTATACGTTTAATTACATGACTGGCAACCACTTTCAGATCACGCAGCCTCCTCATGTGAGTTTACTTGAATGCAAGACTTAGTAAACTGCCGTGCTGACGACATCTTTAGTCTGATGATCTAGGACGTATCATAAAGTCAATCGTCACGTAGCGGACGACGCATGCTGGTACTGGGAATTAGCGCATAGAATAGAGCTCACGATGTCACGGCTTCTTCTACACAGCTTGGACAAACGCGACGACCAAGATTGTCGTACCTTATCGGGCAACCAGCTGTGTTCGAGACCTCCGGTTTCCCGAAGACCGTCGAGGACGCCATTGTAGTGCCCTAGAGTGTACGGAGCCGAGTAATTTTGAGAGCAATGAAGGGTGAACGGCGAGGCAATCTACGTCTATCTACGTGTCTCTAGATCTCCAGCCCAAACGCCACGCTGAAGTCAAGTACTAAATCCTTTGCCGCAGCTTTTCAGAATGGCACATCCATGTCCTCCACTCTTTCCTCTGCCTTACTGCCCTTCACTTCGGTGCCTTCGGCGACAGCCTCCCTAATGAACGCCACCAACGCAGCAACATACTGCTTCTGACTACTCGGCAAGAAGTGGCCACCAGGATGATAGACCACCCTCTGCACACCCCCTTCCCTCCCCCTGCCGTCCACACAAGCATCCACAAGCCTCAAGCTCCGCTCCTCGGACACAACAGTATCCACACTTCCCAAGAAATGCAGCATCGGCGTCTTGATCTGCGGTGCATAGAAAGCGTGATAAAGCGCATTCGTGCTCGCTCCGAAGCCCGAGTACGATACCGCGAACTTGAGCGGCGGATGTACCATCCCTTCCACAAACCCTGTGTCGTCCGTAAATGAGTCCGGATACCGCATCCCGCCCTTGCCCTGCGCTTGCTCGAATGCCTCTCGCCGGCCTGTCTCGAGCAGACTCGCCACCATGCCGGCTGCTGCTCCTCCTTGCGAGAAACCTAGCACGCCTTGGAATGATCCTTCGGTCTTCAGTACGTCTGCAATGGTCGCTAGACCTTGCTCCATCCCAGCATACACGAAAGGCTCCGCATCGCCTTTCCGTCGCCACCATCCATACGCCTCGGCCCTCTCCTTGTCGCCGTCGACGTCGAAGCCAGGAATGTCTGTGACGTCTAGCCGGATCGGGGCGGTGGGATAAGATAGTTCGATGCCACCAGGGTAGTCTTTTAGATGGCCAGGTTTAGGAGCCGGTGGGAAAGCTTTCTCGAGGGATTTTTTGAGAGCCTTGGTCTTGATCTCGAATAAGTGGCCGGTTTGTGTGAAGCCGTGGAGCATCAAGATCTTGAGTTTCTGGCCTTCTGAAGACGGCTCGTCATTGGAAGTCGCCATCACGCGTGAGTGTCTTTTGCAAATCGCAGTGTTGCGGACCAGATGACTCTGCCAGGTTGGACCGGACTGGCGATGTAGTCTGAGTATGCTGGCTCCAAAATGTCGTGACGAAAGGGTATATGTCATGGATGTCCAGCTGCTGTACAATATGTTCGATTCTTCAGAAGTCCAAACCACTCGAAGCGTGAGATGCCGTCCCGCTCAATCTCCGTGTCCGCTGATTGGTTCGTTCTGTCTCACTCACTCAAAATCTGGCGCCATGCCTGTTCTTCATCCTCGCCCTCGCATCTCATTCTCGCTCTTTGCAAGTGGTCGACATCCTAACGAAACGAGCTTCAGCAACGAGGGGGACCCTACTGAGATACGACCTCTCGAACTCTCTTTGCTGTAGACGCCAGAAACTTGGCCAGCTCCGTAGTCCTTCAGTCGTCGTGCAGCCCGCTAGCGTATATCCCCCCAACGACTGTTTGCAAGAGTTCCGCCAACGGCCGCGATGATGATAACAAAGACAAGGATCATCGCAACACAGCACGCGACTCCTCTCTTGGTGCCGGGCGCTCTCCTACGATGCAGGGCCGGCAGCTTGTTACGCGCGTAGGGCGGTGGCGGAGGATCGTTCGGACCTGGTGGTGGTGGTGGGAGGTGTGCTGGTTGCGGCTCCGGGGGGGTGTAGTACGGTAATGTTTCTGTTCGCTGTTGCTGGAACATGGTGGCAGGTAGTTGTGCGATTCGGCGGCTGTCGAAAAGCTGCTCGTTCGGTGCTGTAGGATGCGGGCGGCTTTATGGCTCAGAAATTGGATCTGGTATGTATAGGACAGAGGAATTGATTTGACTACGACTTAGTCTACTACGGTAACTCGCGCTGCAGCCTGGTCGTCTATGGTCATGAGGGTCGGCTTGGTGGGACACTGCCACTGCCACAGCCTTGCCGCCTTCACGCTTGGCAACCTGCCGCAGTTGGTACTTGGACATGCCTCCTGTTGGGCATCCCTCGTTCCTTCGACGATCGGCTGCACACGATATCATTACCTGCAGTCGCATGTTACCTTCTTTCGTATGCATTACTCCATCGAAACCAGCCCTCTGGTTGGTGCACTTTCGTCCGCTCGAATTCTTTGCTTTCTCCGTCTTGATCTTTCAACTTTGTAAGCCGTTGAGCGACGATCAATAAACATGCCCCTGCGAATAAGCAAAAAGGGTACCACAGATAATCGCGACCAGCAGCACAAGAGCAACGGCTATCCCGATACAGCACTTGATTCTAGACTTTGTGTGGATATTGGAGTTATCTATACCACGATCGTATGTCCATGTGACATCTGAGCTGCAGCCTGATCATCGTAGATAATACTTGGCGGTCGCTGGCATTCAGTTAATGCGTAAATCGCAGCTTCGCTCCCAACACAGCCTTCGCAGCTGGGCTGCTTTGCAGGCACCGTAAGCGGGCGCGGCGGCGCAGCTGTTTCCTCTGGGTACGACACTGAACAACGATACTCTCAAGGCTGCTTGTAGTACAAGCGACATCTCCAGTCGCTAGATATGTGTTGGAATCTTCCTCTGCTGGCGGACTGTTTGCCTGTGCTCGCATGTCATAGTGCGCCATATGCATCCTCCACTGGTGAGCCTTGCTAAGAGCCGACCGCCATCTAAACGACTCAATTGACTCCCTCAGACCATATACATTATAACCTGAACAAGTCATCGTATAGCTGCGACCACAGAACATATCAAGCATCGTCTCGGGACAGCAAGGGCTTGAGCAGACACAGCCGGAAGTCCCACCAAATCGTCCTCACCATCACTCTCAACCACTACCGGCGGACCCCCTGTCCAGTTCGTCATGGTGTACCCCTTCAGACGCACCCCTCGGAACACCGTGCAGCTCTTGAACAGGACAGTGATGACATGGTCCGCAGCGTCTCTCCTCGTGGCGATGTCCTCCGGCTTCGCTTCCTTGACCATGGAAGCCTCCCTAGCAGTAACCGGCATGAATCGACAATCTTCTGCCTCAAACGTCTGTAGAGTCGGGTGTTGACCGAGGAATTACAGATATTCCCGAAGCCGAGCTGAAGATGTTCGACCCGGAGTGTCTTTAGTCTGGAGCACTTCATGGACAATCTCAAGGGAGGCGGTAGACAGTTCCCAGAGCGATCGTAGTACCGGCTGTAGAGAATGGACTTTCTGTCGATCTGCTTGATCTCTCGCCCGCTAAGCGTGAGTGTTTCGAGTATGGAAGAAGCGGCCAGGATTCCAGACATGGATCTCAAGGCGTGTCCGTCCCCTGGCGTCAGTAGCACGTCCACCAGATTCAGATGTTCCAGCCCATTGAACATCTTGATATGGTCCGGCCTCCTGACGATGTTGTGGTTGAGTCCCCAAGCCTTTGGGAATATGTACAGCGACCTCCACCATCCATGACCGTGGACAGTGAACTTGCTAGGCGAAAATCCACTTGATGCGAGGGCTTCAACAATCAATTTGGTAGGTCTGCACCCAGATTGCTCATTTTGGGCCCATATGAGCTTGTCTCCCGCAACGCCTCCATGTATGGTCGGGTGTCCGCTATTGTGCTTATCTCCGTAGACTTGTACCTGGACTTCAATAGTGGTGTTGAAAGACTTTAGACGTTCGAAGATGCGAGTGACAAGAAAGAGATCGACCTTCAGTTTCTGGAATTGCTGTTGCGCTTCGTACAAGGCATTGTAACCGTCCCCCAAGAATGGAAGTTCTGCTGGTGCCCAGCACCGAAGCCAATCCTCTGGTTTGAGAATTTCGCCGTCATAGACGGTCAGTGTCTTCAATGACCTACCCGAGGTGTCGTGCTCGGCGATCCTCGGAAGTGTCCGGAGGCTGATTTCGCAGAGCAGGAAGCTCCGGGTGGTGAAGTGAGCCTTGGTGAAGGTGTATAGAGTCTTTGAATTCAAGTCGCGGTTGACGAGCCGGAGTGCGAGGAGACCCGTACACCATGAAAGTGTTGCAATCTGTTCAACGAGCTCGGTCGCTAGGTCCGTGAATGTCGTAGCTTTGGGTGCCGGAGGCTCCCAAGGGTGTTCCATTCTGCTGCGGATGGAAAGAGTCGATGGAGGTGGTTTGGTGGTAAGATAAAGAGTATGCAAAAAAGAGCTGTCCATGTGAAGGGGTGTTGCAGGGTGAGATAATGAAATGAGTCATGCGAATGACTGATTGCACACGAAGAGTAGTGGAATGAAGTTGAAATCTCAGGAGAGAAGGAGAAGTGGAGGACGCTGTTGAAAATGTCGCCGGATTCTCCCTCTTCTGCTGAACCCGTTGCCCATGCTCGTCTAACATGATCCACCGCATGCAGTTCTTGGTATCTGGCCGCCCACGTGTATGAGATAAGGCTGCTCGTCATATCTCGATATCGTCCCAGTTACCGCACTTGCAGCGGCTCGCCATAGCCTCCTCATCAGCGAGGTCCAACACCGCCGGTGCCCACGCTCGCACGAAGCACCTCTTCACGTGCATTCCCTCAAACCCAGTGCACTCCTTGAAAAGTGCCACCATAGCTTTGTCGGCGTCTTCGCCGCATTCGGTGACAGATTCGGGCCTTGCGCTCTCGGACACTCCTGAGAAATGTGACTCCTCGACCTCGAACGATGTGAGGCGTGAATGCTGTCGAAGGAGCCCGCAGATGTCCCCAAAATCGAGCACGAAGCCGGTCGCGCGTAGCTTCCCCAGCGTTGGGAACTTCAATGCCAGTTGCATAGGGAGCCGCACCATATGGGTCCTGTCCAAGATGTGGCGAATAGATCGGTCATGTCCTCCTCAAACCAACGTCAGCGTTTCGAGGGCCTGAGCAGCGGCGAAGAGCTTGGACATGGGGTTCAAAAGTCTCTCGTCTGGTGCAGAATGCCAGTGCACGTCTACCATTTTGAAATGCTTGAGTGCAGTGAAGACTTGCGCGGCGTGCTCAAGCATCTCGGCGGAGCTACCCTCGGTCATGTAGTATGGATCAACTAGGAAATTTTGCCAGTGAGTGTCGTCAACAGTAAGGCTGTAAGGGGACAACAAGGTCGACGCAAGAGCCTTGAAGACTGGGTTCCATGACCCGATGCCGCGACCGCAGCCAACCGCATCTTGATACATGACATCACTGAAGATGTCAAGGTTCCCTGCGACGGCTCCGAAGGTCATTGGATATCGTTTCGTATGTATTACATAAATGTCCAGGATCTCGAGTTTGATGGGGGTGTCGAAAGCCTTCAGACGTTTGAGGATGGATTTGAGCAGATCCCATTGTGCACTCGAGTCCTGGAATCGGCGCTGCGTGTCGTGCAACTCGTCGTAAGCTACCGCGATCGCCCCAGTGTCGGTTCCTGTATCCTCAGCCCACCTTTCGAGCAACACGTCATCCACGTCCTCAGGGAGTTCGTTGTCATAGAGGGCTACGGTCCTCAGCACCTTCCCAAAGGTTTCGTGTTCGACAATGTTCGCAAGCGTCCGGAGGCTAGCTTCATTGCAGAGCAGGAAGCCGCGGTCCGTGAAGTGAACCTTGACAAAGGTACGGAATACCTTCGAGGACATACCACGGTCGACAAGGCGGAGGGCGAGAAGGTCTGAACGCGATGATAGCTCTGCGATGCGTTCGACAGTCTCTGCTGGTAGATCAGCCAGGCTGGTGGCGGAAGAGGTCAGATCCTCTATTGTAGTGTCCGCCATGTTGGGGTGAGAGGTGGTGGGGAGTGTTTGGTCTCGAAGAGAGGAAGGTCAGGTGATGAAAGCATCGATCAATGACCAGTTGTGAAACACTGACGCTTCGTGATGCTCGAGAAGTAGTGCCTAGTGGAATGTGGCATTGGTCAGGATCGTGTTGAGCATCGAGGTGAATCTCAAAATCGTGTGCACACGAGTGAATAGTCCGAGCTTCCGGCTATCGAGCTGTGCTTACCTGTCGAAGTTGGGAGCTACCGTGTAACTGGCTGTGTTAAGAATGGAAAACAGGAAGCAAGGTCGACCTTCAGGATGTTTCTCAAATGAGTCTGTCGTGCACCTACCACATTGCACCGGAACGGTGCTGATTTCCTTGGGCTACACATGTAACACCGAGCATCACGACTTCCCATGATTGCCTTTAAAAGGTGGCGTGGATGGCTGAGATGGAAGTGAAGTGAAGTCGTGAAGTCGAAGTCGAGGTATAAAGTCAAAGTCAGAAAGCCGACCTCACCTCCTGATTGGCGCGCAGACCCTTGCCAAGCCCAAGCCCAAATCTGGCCTCACCTCGACCTTTGAACACTGCAAGCTGGCCATCTCTACCAACTCTCTCGACGACCAAACCACAACAACCACCAACACAACGAACACCTACACCTCCTCAACTACCACCACGCCACTCTCACCGATCTTCCCAGCAATTCCAACAACCAGCCCAAGATGGACCAAGCAAAAGAACTCCTCGAAATGCCCCGCGAGTTCCTCAAGGACGGCAGACAATTCCTTACTAGGTGTAGCAAACGTACGCATTCCTACTCCCTCCTCCTCCCGCGCCAGCAGGGTCTCCGTGCCTTCTGACTACTCTCTTCCTCTTTCGCTGAGAAAGGAACGTGCTAATATGAAGGATGGTACAGCCGACCGACGCGAATTCCTGCGCATTAGCCAAGCAGTCGGCATGGGCTTCCTGATCATGGGCGTGATCGGGTATATCGTCAAGCTGATACATATTCCCGTCAACAATATTTTGGTGGGGGGTGCATGAGCGGAGCGATTTGGACGAGGACCGGCAGAGACGGGAAGGAGGGAGGAGTGGGAGGAGTGGATATGGAGGGAGGGTGAGTGTGGTGCTTGCTAAGGCCTGTGAACAAGTCTTGAGTCTGAGATATGATGAAGTGGCGGAAGGAGAAAGTGGAAATTTGCGATTTGCATAGCACGGCGTTCTTGAACAGGCACTTCGAGGCCAGGAACTAGAAAATGTGCTTGAAAGCTGATCGCGGTCGGTAGATCGTGTTACCAGAATTGTACAATACCCTCGCCAAAAGTTCAACTAAAAGATCCCAGATCCCAGTACATCATCATCATCCCAATCATATCACATCATCGGAAACGTACCAAACGCACCCCCTCCCCCACTACAATCTAGTCACTCACCCCCCGCCTCCTCATCCCCCCACAGCGCCCCCAAACCCATCCGATCCCTCAACCTTGTGCCCCGTGCACTCCGCGTCTGCGCCGTCGCCTGCGAACCATAATACCGCTCATCGTGCGTCAGCTGCGCCGTCACCCTCGCCCCCATGGGCGCCGAACCCAAGCTCCTCTTATCGCCCAGCCCCCTACCAGCGCCTGCCCCATCTTTGCCCGCGGCTCCGGAGTCGTCGCCAATCTCATCCGCCTCCATGCCATCGTTCCACGAATGAACCGTGCACGTGCCAAGCCCATGATCCCACCCATTCCAACTCGTCGCCGCAATCACCGGCGCATGCGGATGCCAACTCGCATCCCGCACAATAGTCTTCCACACCCCACCTTGCCCGTAATAATCATACCGCTCCACAAACCTCTCATCGCTCTGCGGTCTTGAATTCTTCGTCGCCGCAAGAACATTAATCGTCCCTGCGGTCGTGCCGTCAAGGTTCCAGATGTAAATCTTCCCGTCATGGGAACCGCTATAGATGAAGCGGCCATCGGTGGAACCGGGGGGGGAGAAGTGGCACCGGATCAAAGTCTTGAGGACGCGGTGGCCGCGAAAGGTGACGAGGGAGCAGTCGTGGGGGTGCGGGGTGTGGGATTCGGTGTCGTAGGGGGAGAAGCGGTAGTCGAAGTTTGTGGTGTAGTGCTATTTGCCACACTGTCAGCAAACGCCTCCTTCCCTCATTTCACACCCACCTCAAACCAGAAGACGGTAAGGTATAGTACTCACATTAAAATCCAACCTCTCCGCCTTATCCGTGCTCACCATCTTCCGCAAATCCCACAACTTACACGTCTGATCCTTGCCATTACTAATAACATACCGTCCATCGCCCTTACTATCAATATACGTAATCCCCTCCGTATGTCCCAGAAACATGCCCGCCGGCCGCATACTCGCCAAACTCCTGCGATCCCAAACTTTCAGGGTCGTGTCGTCAGATCCACTGTACAAAATGTGTGGTGACATTTTGTCCCCGAAACACACCGCATTGACGTCGTCGCTGTGGCCAGGGATACGGAGGATGGAGCGTTGGGCTTCGAGGTCGTAGACGTAGACGCTTTGGTCGCTTGTGCCTGCGACGATTTCGCCACCGTCGCCGCTGAAACGGAGGGACCAGATGCCGAAATGGCCGTGCCCGCGCCCCCAGCCGCCGCCGCCGCCGAAGCCGTGCCCGCCTGTCCCTGTGTCGGAGAAATCGAGCAAATGCGGGTCCGAAGTGTCCCCCTGATCCGTATTAGCCAAACACACCTGACTCCTTATCGACGAATAAGCCAACTGCTTATTATCCGGACTCAACGTCGCATCAGTAATCGTCCACTGCCCCCCATAGTAGTTTACCGTCTTGTAGTACTTCCAGTCATACGGGTTACTGGTATCGTACATGCGGACGCGGAAGTCCTGCCCGCAGGCGAAGAAGAAGGAGCCGTCTTCACTAAACTGCCCGGAATAGCATCGCGCGTTCAGGTTGACGATGAGGTCGGCTTTGGAGGAGGGGATGAGGGATTGGGTGGCCAACGACGTTAGAGCGCGCGTGCGGCCGGGGGGTGCGAGGCCGATTTCGCGGTCCAGCATGCGGCGGGAGAGCTTTTTGCGTTTGAGGAGGTTGGTGTCGGAGAAGGGGAGGCCGCAGGCGCTGTGGTCGCAATGGTCGTTTGTGCCGAAAGTGCCGCTGTCCATTAGTTTCTTCCCCTCCTCGGACGGGATCTTAGGGTATCGGTCGCCGACGAATGTGCGTCTGGCTCTGCGAGTCCGTCGGGCGCCATAGCCGAGGTAAGCTTCGCTTTCGTCGTCATCGTCATCGTCGTCGACTAGGGACTCGTTGTCTTCGTCTAGAGCGACGTGCCGGGCTTGGCCTCTGCGGGCTTGGGAGCGGGTGGTGGGGCCGGCGGCGGAGAAGAGGCCGCGCAGGTTGCCGTGGTTGAGGAGCTGGAGGATCTGTTGCTGGGTTACTACCGCAGCGAGGGAAAACGATCAGTGCGTGTTCGAAGGAAAGGGGTGGGGCTTACTCGTCGCTGGGTGGCGGAGCTCATGCGTCGGACGAGGTTGGGACGTTGGGCTCCCCCAGCAGTAGAGGTGGTGGGAGACATACTTGTGATTGTTTGGGTTGGGCGTGCTGTACTGGCTGTAGCCTGTGGTTGTGGTGTTCGGCTGCCTTCGGCTTCGTTCTCTTCGCCCTCGTCGTGCTCTTCAGAGGCGTCTTCTGTGCTGTCGCCTTCTACATCCCACTGGACATCTTGTCCGTCGCTGGTTCGGAATGTTCCTTCCTCGGCATCGAAGTAGACTGTTGTTTCTTGTGCTTCGTCTTCGTCGTCGTTGTCGTCGGCTTGTTGGGAGAATGGCGTTGAAGTTTCGCTTGCTAGCTATACATAGTGTCAGCCCTGTCCTCGATCGATTGTACCACTGGATATCGGGTATATGCGGTGTGTATCGCGTCTTACCTCAAAGTCCATGTCGTCATCGTTCGTCTCGTCCGTCTCGGTATCCCACGATGCCGCTGGCGAGAAGATGTCGTCTCTTGAGTCAGCCATTGTTGGCATATGCAATCGAATACTCAATCAGAGTTGTAAGATTCTTGCTTCATCCAAAGCAATTACAGCCTGTCTGGTAAAGAAGATAGAGTCGGGAGAGCTAGGTTGATTACTATCCACCCGGAGATTGTGCTATCCCCGAACCGTACCATCAATCTCCAAATATTCTACACATCCACCAACAACCACCTCCATCTCTCCCCAATTCACCACCATGTCACGCCCCACCCTCCACCGCCTCCTCCACCTCCCCTCCTCCCTCCGCACCTTCTCCGTCCTCTCCCGCCCCACCCCAAACTACCCCTCCCACGTCCCCCTCACCCCCCTGGAACGTGCCTCCCTCGCCATCACCTCAGCCTTCGGCTCCCTCCTCAACCCCCACCGTCACGACCTCATCGCCGCCCTCGGCGAAGCAACCGCCTCACCCTACTTCATCTCCCGCCTCCACCGCGCCATGCTTGCCAACCCAACCGGGCGGCGAATCCTACGGGAGAGGCCGCGGATCACATCTAAGACAATGCGGTTAGAGGAGTTGCGGGAGTATCCTGAAAATAGTGTAGGGAGAGCGTACGCGGAATGGTTGGATCGTGAGGGCGTGACGCCGGATACACGGGATGGGGTACGGTATATTGATAACGAGGAGGAGGCGTACGTGATGCAGCGGTATCGGGAGACGCATGATTTCACGCACGCTATCACCGGGCTTCCCGTTATCATTGAAGGGGAGCTTGCGGTTAAGGCGTTCGAGTTCGCTAATACACTCTTACCCATGACTGCGCTGAGTCTTGTGGCTTTTGTGCGGTTGAAGAAGGCGGAGAGGGCTAGGTTTTGGAGTGTTTATCTGCCGTGGGCGGTGCGGAATGGGTTGAAGGCGGAGGAGGTGGTGAATGTGTATTGGGAGGAGGAGTTGGGGACGGATGTGGGGGTGCTGAGGGGGAGGTTGGGGATTGAGGTGCCGCCGGATCTGAGGGGGATTAGGAAGAGGGAGAGGGAGGAGAGGAAGAGGGAGAGGGGGGTGAGGGAGGCCGAGGGGAGGGCTGCGGAGCGCAATGGGGAGGCTACCGGATGAAGCTCGAAAAGAAGTACAGTGCAGTTCACAACTGGACTGCTGCCACTGGGCCACCTCATGGACAGGCACATCTCTGTAGACGCGGGCACGGGAAGCTGTTATCGACCCACGAAGTCTCTAACGAACGAGCGACTCATTCGACGCATGTTCTCAGCGGCAGTTGCGATGTCCCGATTTCTTCACTAAAACTTGCGACCCAAAAAATCATATGGAACTCATGTCGAGCTGGACCTTCATTTGTCCATCGAATGCCGATGTTGAAGAAGAATTACAAGACCGAACGACAAAATATCCAGAGCTCGAGAACACCCACAGCTGCTATGACGCTCGATGGTCTAGAGCTCAAGAGCTCGCATTCCCAGCTCCATTGCTCCGGTTTAGCTCAGATCTTGACTTTGCTTAGTGCTGCAATCGCGGGCAATGGCTCCATTGATGTCACTTTGGACCTGATGTCGTGCGAACTGACCGCTTATTATTGAAATGGACGCCGAGCTCTCTGTTTCCAAATAACTACTCTCGACATCCAACAACAACACAAAAAGCAGAAGCATTTCACGACAAGCATTTGAATAGACACGCATACATCAACCCACCATGGCGCCCCAAATCATCCACTACGACTACGGCAAGCCTCCCACACCACTGCTTCCTCACCCCAACTAACCTCGAACTCCCAGTCTTCTCCCCCTACGCCCAAAAAACCAAACTCCTCCTCCACACCCTCGGCATCCAATATCAGCGCGTCGACCAACCCCCCCTCATCCCCCGCCCCGACCTCGAAGCCCTGGGCATTACCTTCCGCCGTATTCCCGTGCTGGCCGTGGGCAAGGACGTCTACTGCGACAGCAGTCTGATCTTCGACGTTTTGCTTAACCACGGACTATCCAACAAACAAGTCCAGCGCGCAGGGCCAGCGGACAAGGCGTGGGAATCATGGGGCGCAGAAACCTTCCAGGACGTGTTGACGATCATCCCGCCAAGCGTATTGAGCGAGACATTTGTTAAAGACCGCCAAACCGTGTTCCCAATTCTGGCGCGGAGTGATATTGGGCTGTTGAAGGCTTCCGGCCTCGCAGAGCTGCGCAGCCGAATGGCCTTTCTCGAGGACTCGGTCCTTGGACAAAGCTCCGCGGGGCCTTTCTTGGGAGGGAAGGAGGTTTCAGTGGCGGATATGCATATCCTCTGGGCTGTCCGCTGGGCGCTGAATGATTTGGGAGCGGGGAAGGAGAAGGGGTTGGGGAAGGAGGATTTTCCGAGGGTTTGGGGGGCTATTGAGGCGTTGCCAGACGTTTCGAAGGATGCCAGTGATATTGGGGGAGAAGAGGCGAAGAAGATTGTTGAGGGAGGGGAGTATTGGGCTAAAGAGGCTGGGGTGGATGGGGGTGATCCGTTGGGGTTGGGGAAGGGGACGAAGGTTGTTGTTGAGAGTTTGGAGTAAGTTTTACTTTTCCTTGAAATGAGGGGGAAGGAAGGGAGATGGGATGGTGTGCTGACGCGTGTGACAGTGCGGCGCCGAACAGCCATCCGCAGGCTGGGAAGTTGATTGGAGCGAGCAAGCATGAGGTCGTGCTTGAGCTGGAGAATGGAATTCACCTGCATTTCCCGCGGCAGGGTTATGTTGTTAAGAAAGCGTAGGTTGGCCGGCAGCAGATTTCCACTCCCGTCCTGACGCTTCAAAAGCTGGAAGGTTATTGAGCAGGCCCAACGTGGAGCTCGTCTTTAGCTGGTAGTGCTCTATAGAACAGTAAATATCATGGCGATACTAGCCGCCCAATGACCGCATTCTCGATCATCCACGTGGGAGGCTAAAAAGAAACGTCCGGAAAGTCTATGGTCCTTGCTCGTCACGACACTTGGAATTGCCGCCGATTTGTGGACGACTCCACCGCAGTCTGAGGAACAAAAAAACACCCGGAGCAACCACACCACATGCAGAGTTACTGAGAACTTGGTCGACAAAAAATGCAAAACGTACAGCAGCCGGTATTCCCACGGTAGTACTAATCAGCCGGTTGCGAGCTTGAGTTCAGCTGAGACTTTTGTCCGCCATGACTTAAGTCACCCTGTAGACGACTTAAAAGTACCCTACTCCCTCGTACCTAGGGCTAGAACTTCCCTAGATAATACGGAAGCTCTATATTCTCGCACCTACAGCCGTACGTAGAAGTATAATTATAAAAGCGTTATATATCTCCGCGTATTGAGCCAATTCTGAGCAGCATTTTCTGTGCGTGAGGCTGTCATCGTGAGCCCAAGTTTCCTCCACGGTAGTTCCGTTCGGGATCGTAGACATAGACAGGCTGAGCTTAAATGGCCTTGAATGTCTCGTGGGGCCATCGGCGGTGCTGTCTTCGTCCACGGTCGATCCCAGGAAGCGTTCGGAGCGCCATGTCCGACACAGGTATCCTTGCGAGCACGACAACTTGACGGCATCTCCATCGACACAGACTTTGTTCAGCAGATCTCGACACGACGATATGGATGCATGTCAGAAACTAGCAGGCACAGCAACTTTGGGATATCTTCATTCGATTCAACGCGACCAGTGATATAGCCTTACACATAATCCTCAAGGAACCTTCCCTCCGCCTGAAAGAACATTTGCTCAATAGCACAATGCCACAATCTACTTTGGATTGTGGACATTGTGGATCATCTGCTGGACGTTCGGTGGTATATGGGTCCTGAAACAACACGTAAGCATACTATATCTCTATACAACCAACGGGCCATTTCTTACTTCAACACCTTATGAAACTCGTTCTCAACCCGTGACTGCTGTTTGCCGAACTCGGTGAGAGCACTGGAGATTCGCGCGTTGGAACGAGACATCCCTTCATACTCTCTATTCTGATTCTTCTGCGCATCGTCCAGGTTCAGTCGCAGTTCGTGCACTACACCAAAGGTCAATCAATGGTCGGACCAAGATGCCTTATGGCTCAATACCTACACTTCTGCACCCAGCCATGCTGCGTCTTGACACGAGCATCAAGAGCGTTGTGTCTTTTCAGGCTCTCGTGGCACTGCGTCACCCTGTGCTTGTGGTGTTCGAAGGCTTGTTTGTGCTGGTGTTTTTGTTTGCGGGCGTCGTGGACTGCGGTGGCGTGCTAGTGGAGATTTTCGACCATGCGGTGTGCTCGGTCTTGGGACATCTTGGGAGAATGGCAATGTCAATGGCAGTCTCGATGGAAGGACAAGAGACCGCTGGATGCTGACTGCTGAAAGGGCTACGAGAAGGACCGCGCGCATGGAGTGGGTTTAAAAGATCTCGTAGCACAGCCTGGGAGCTACCTCGATAACCCGTCCTTGCGAGCCTTGCGAGACTCGCAGCCTCGCTTCCCCGCTAGCATCGAGGAGGTCTGCAAGGCTGCGAAGTCGAAGAGTTGGTGGTGGCGAAGACTTGACCGGTCCCAGCTTGTTGATCCAATTAGACAGCATCGTCATGAATCTGGCTATGGTGTACTTCCCGTGTCTGCTCAATGCTCGATGTTCTATCTTGAGCGGGGTTACGGAAATAGAGGACAGCGTTTACTGGCTGTCTTTTTTGTTGCAAGGCTACGGGTTCTAGATGCTTGACGCCTTGCGCTTAGCAGTTCGCAATGGGAACAAGCGTTCACCGGTTCGTTCTAGGTTCCCGGTACCAGGTTTCAGGTTCCTTTCGAGGTTCTGAGGTCCAGAGTCCAACGCTCTATATCGTCTTGACTGTTGCTCGAGTGCATGTACGGCTCCCGTTTGATGGACTTGGAAGCGGTCGCTGCCGAGTCTGTATGCCGAAGCCGACAGGGCAGGCATATCCTGTTCCGTGGTGAGTCTGGGAGGCGGTTGTGCTGAGAAGCGGCCCGTCACTGCATACTGTGATTCTGTCTCGATTGTAGAGAGAATTGATGATCGATCGCGGTCTTGGTGATTCGCATGTAGGTGGCCAAAGCTTTAGACGTCACCATTAAACTTCTCGATGTAGGGACTTCTTCCATCCTTTCATCAGCATTTCATCGAGGCCGTGTTCATGTCGGCTCTAGTGACCAGTGTCCTTCTAAACATTGGGAGATCTCAACGGAGTTCGTGGTACCTGAGCGGAGGATCAAGCCTAGCGATAGTGCTCTTGCATGAGCACCAAAAGTACTTCTACTAAGATGCGAGCTGGAGGACTGTTCACTGCACAGCGGATATATGACAGACAAGCGAGCGATTTGCGATAGAGAGGAAGGTATTAGAACATTGACATATCCCTTTCTGCCCACCAAGAAGTCCACCATACCATTCTGCGATACATGCCTCTCTGTACCCCTTCACCCTATCCAGCTGATACCGTCGAATGAGCAGCGAGTCCAAAGCTTCGGAAGACCGGGACTGCGAACGGTATCATCTCACGAAAGAAAGACTTTGAACGAATTGCAGCAATGGAAGACGCTCCCGGACCCCTCTGTGCAGATTGAGAAGCGTGGGTAGTGAATCTCATGTTTCCCAAGAGCGCTGAGCCAGCATGCGGTCCGAAGGACGATCAGACCATCGGCAATTCAAGCATCAGTCGAGCGCGAGTACTGAGCAAAATCGACGATCAACTTGCATTTTGGTTGCTTGATGGTGTTGGGGCTGTGCAAGCTCTTCAAGCTCTGCCAATTCGCATGTAACGACTTGTGACGGCCAAGGACCGATGATCCAGCCCGCCTTCAGATGAGGCTGTCGAATCGCGTCTCTCATTCATCTGCTTTTGGTCGGAAGTTGCCGTGCAATGAGCTCGCAGTTGCCTTGGCCTTGGGCTATACTGAGCTGCCAACATTCTTAAAGTTGCGACGCCTCTCGAAACACGACCACTATGAACCGATTCCACATCGCATCGGACCTCATCTGTCGACCGGGGACACCAGCGCGAGTTTCATGCAAGCGTCGTCCCTTATTCTCGAGGCCATGGCCTCGAATGTAAACGATGTTGCGGTGCTCTGCAGTACGAGAAATGAGACTACTGTTGTGGAGACGACGTTGGATCTTGTGGGCTATGGAGTGAGCTGCCCACTGCTCATCGTTCGAGGCTGAGATCATGCCAACTAATGCAAACAGGTCCTTGCAGCATTCTTCTTCACGGCCCTGATCAGTATAGTGGCCGTGATATACGCATACCTTTCTCAGTCCCTGGACGAGGACTCTTTAAACTACCTCGACCGGAGAGTCATTCATACGGTTTACCGACTCTGGCAGACGGTCGCGCCCTCGAACATGGACAGTGGCTTGCCGGAGAGATACACACGGCTCAACGCTATCGAAGCTCGCCGCCTGAGGAAGGAAGCCGTAGTGGGATTCATTCTCAGCCTAAGCGATCAACAGCTCGTGACTGGCCTGGCCATACTTATTGTGGGCGTTGCCAATGTAAAAAGTTTAACTCGCTTCGAGTTCATTGCCGTTCACAGCCTGGTTAGTAAACTATACCTTGCTTCGTACGTATGCTGACACGTTGATCGCAGGCCTGGTTCTCTTCCACTACCCATTTAGCAACCCTTGATTGCTTACGCGAATACTTCCGCTCACACAAAGTGCCCCGCCACACAAGAGTTGTTGGCATTCTTGTTTTCGTGGCATTACTCGTCGCCGCGATTGTAATTCGTGCACTCATCGCCATGTCCGGTATAACACCAACAGCAAATGTATCGAGCGCCTTCGAGTCGGGTGCCGTGCATATCCAGCGGTGCTCCAACTGGCATGGTTGGTTCAATGTCCTCTGGCAGGAATCTTGGCTCTCGGTTCTGGGTCTTGTGGTCCTCGGCTACCTCATCCGCATACAAGACTTCTACTGCGGTAGTCGCTCACTTGCCCTTATCCCGAGCTGGCTTCTATGGAGGGTTATGCATTCTGGGGCCACATTTACGGCTTACCGTGAGATTTATAACGAACGACATTCCGCTTTGCTTCTTCGCCAGTTGTTGTGTCGTTCCAAGCGACCTAAGTGGCAACGCATGGCCCCTTTCGACTACAGCGGATCTTTTCTTTCACGAGTACCACCGATTGTGTTCAGCTTCTGCTATGGGACGACACAAGTGGCGGCGTCTAGATTTGGGATGAAGGTTGAGCTTCCTCCAACAGCAGTCTGGGGCTATGGTCAGATCGTCTCGGTCTTGCTACTCTGTGTGCCCTTCATCTCGTTGTGCGAGATACTCTCGTGTAGGTCGAGGATATCGTGAAGATGCGCGCGCACAGCTCACTGATGAACAACAGTATACCAAGCCGGATGCAAGCGATCCGAGACTTATGTGCGCAGAATGAGCGAGACTGGCTCTTTGGGAGTGTTTGATCTGAATCTGCTTGACCAGATTGAGTCCAGCCAGCACTTTGATGCAAGTTGTGATGAGACCGACAGTTCACCGGACATGATCAGCAATCGATTTCAGGAGCGCCGCGCCCAGATCGGTCGTTATCTTGGCAGCGAGGTCAACCATCTGGACAACGACATGATGCTGAAGGCTGATTCAATGGCCGTTTTCAAGCGCAAACGCACACTCCTTCAGACTTACGGAGTCGTCAAAGCGTGTGAAGACCAAGTCAGCACCTGGCCATCGATCGCTTGGTACCTCGCCAGCCTTCTCGGCGCCATTGCCTGCGGCATCTTATTGAACGTAGCGGACTTCGATGGGGCTAGCGAGGAAGCCCAATATCGGATCTTGTTCGCAATGGCCATATTGTTTGCATTTCTCGGGACAAAGATTGTGGTCTTTGCTTTGGAGGTGTGGTTTGTACTCACGTGGAGGAGGAATCGAGGCGATGCTCCCCACAGCGTAGAACTTCTGTCTCGGAGCTGACCAGAAGTTGGTACTACATGGCGTATTCAACATATGTTACGCTCAGGCAACATCTCATCATCTGCCAGATGAATTTCACTCGCTTGCAACATCGTAGCAATCCTTATCTGTCAGTTGAGACCTCATCCAGTGGATATCGTTTCCTCCGTTTGTGTATCAATGATACTATATTACTTGTCAAAATAACGACTCAAAGCAGCTTGAAGTATTGAGTGAAGAACGAGGTGTTCGGTGTCTCCAGGTGCCCGTAGGAGAAAGAAGCTACTCGCTTGCCCGAAACTCTCTTGTTGGAAACCAGCTTCCGTCAGAGAACGTTCACTGAGCGGCAGGAGGTTACGGGCGAGCTCCCTGCCGTCGGTCGAGTCGGATAGCAGATTCAACCGGGAAGGCGAAGACCTGAGGCTCGTCCGTGTCGAAACGCTCCCAAAGTCGACCATGTATGCTGCCCTCGGCGATTGTCAGGGACTGAACCATCTCGCTGATACGTCTTATCGTCGTTGGAACGAAAAAGGCAGACCATGAAGGTGTCTCTTAAGGAAGCGCTTGAGAAGGATTTGCAACAACCTATACTAGAGTCATAGCTTGAGTGCGCCACCCCTGTCGCCGATACCTGTTTTCCTCGGGCCCTGGATCGATAGACGCATTCTCGTATGGCAGTACATCCATAGCGAAGCGCCCGACTCTTTTGTATAGTCGGCCTGATGCGTCTGGTTGCAATACCAATCCGCGTGCTGGGCTCCTACCCCACTCCTTGGGCGCATGACTGACTAGTAACGCAACGTATTGCAGAGCAGGTGATTGTCCAAGGTCGATGTCGAGATCCTCAAAATCTGTCGGTTCCGAGCCTTTGACTCCATGCTTGGAGTAGCCGATCACCAGCTGACATCCCTTATCGGCGGTCTCCAACCACAATGGTCGATGGTCTCCCCACCGTTTCATTTCCTTGTCAAAGTTGGCGTAGCCGACGTACATTGGGGGCTGTCCCCTCCAAACGTGGTCAGCCGGTGAACCGCGGACTAGTGGCGCAGCCAGGCCCTCCACGAGTAACCTGGCGGCAATGACTTCTCCGTAGGGGTTGCTCTGCTCGGCTAGCTCAACTTTGCAGTCTGTAAGCTTGATAAGAGAGGGGAAGCACTCAAAATTCCAACGATCGTAAGCAACAGTGTCGTCGGTCGCGGCCCAGGACCATGACGGTGCACGGAAGGTGGATGAGGGCGGACGTTCCGACGATGATATTGAATCCCAAAGCAGCCCGCGTGCAAGGTCGATGCTCCAAAGCCCAGCGACATGCTGGCCACCTAGTGCTCGATGAAGTCTCGCACTAAGGCCCGACAACGCAGGCAGTTTGTCATTGCGATTCGTCAGTCGGCAACTCGTATACTGCTGAACCAGAAAGTAATAACCACGAAGAAGGATATGGATCCCGGGGATCCCAAGTAGCGGTTGGCGAAGGATGTCTGACTGCAAATATGCTTCAGTTTCAGGACTGGAACCATACAAGAGGTTGATGGGCCATGTACATCCATCTAGTGAATTATACGCTTGGCGGCACCCCCAGTGCGCCTGGTCCCTCCCATAGTAGAGGCGTCGTGGCGACATCGTTAGTTCTTGCAAGGCCCATCCTCGGTTGCTGAGAGGACTGTTGAAGACCAACGCTGCAAGTACCTCATGGCTAGAGTGGGGGAGTTCTGCAACAACTGTAACATCACCGCGAGCAGCGCCGCTCGAGGCGACCCTCAGAGTTACGTTCTGTTTTGGAGACGCTTTCGGGAATGGCTGCAGAATGCCGCAGGTACTTCTTTCGGAGGATATCGCGAAGATTGTTAGAGCTGACTTGCGGTAAACCAGACCCATGTTCGCAGACTCCTTCGCCCAGTCCTCGCTCGAGTCTTGTAGTATACACAAGGTATCGATCCATAAGTATCTAATATTAAGTTTTCGTGTGATAGTGATAGCATCCCGGAAATTTGCAGGTAGTGTCGAGTATATAAGCTCGTCCTGGAAAGCTCCGATCGTCTTGGACGTCAGTAGTGACGAGACCGGACCTCCCCAGCAGTGACTGAGCGCAATATATGGCGCTTTCAAGCCCTGTGGCACGAGGATACGAGGGTACCCGGACCCATCGCCACCAGTGCTATCGGAAGGCCCGACGTCGATAACCCGTGTGGGAAGCCCAAGAGGGGTGTTCGAGGCACAGTTCGTGTGCACTAGGCGACAATCATGCAGCCACTGCCGGATGACCGTGAAGTGCTCTTCAAAGCCAAGATCCGGATCTACCTCGTAGCAGCCGACCCTGAGTTTACCTATATAGATGGGGCTGGTCGTTGTGTCGATTTATTAGCGTGCTTGCATCACAAATTCCGACGATGGAGCTTAGCGTACCCCGAGGTGTCTTGCTAATTAGGCGCAACACTCGCCAGTTCTCTGGCGAGCGTTGGACCCTCTGCTCAGTACCTCTTTCCTGGAATGCACCAATACGGACGATGAGAGTGTCCAACACGCTAGAGTTGTTTGTCGCGCGGAAGAAATCATCGATCCCGATCCGGACCTCACAGCGTCGAAAGGCTTGCCGCTTCTATCAACCCATTCAGCCATGTTCTCGCGATGGTCTTGGAACCATTCCGCCCGATATTCCAGAAGTGACTGCAACACCATTTGGCAGAAGTCACATCCATTGTTCGCAGACTGATCCAATTCATCGACAGAATTGTGGATTGGCAAGAATGGGTATGATTCCCGCTCGACTCCATCCTCTGAATCCAGTTCAGGCAAGTCAAGCAGTGCCCTGTACAGAGATTTTGCTGCATTGTCGGCACCTCGTCATCGCGGCTTTGGCCACAAGCAGAGAGTCCAGTGACCAGAGATAGCTGTCTAGTGAAGCTCTTGGGGAACAATTGAGAGACAAGCTCCAGATCCCCCGCAAACAGGCAAATAGGGGAGCCGCAGGCTATAAATGGCCTGCTTCCTCCCTATTCAATAGAAAATCAAGCTCGGTCTTCCACTGGAACGAGGTAGAGACGGCGGAAGAGAGGAAGGGGAAGATATGCTGCTTCACCCACAGCCTTGTTTTGCGCAGCCACTATGCAGCGATCTGCAGGCTGCAGATGACCGCTCTCATCCAGTTCATTTGAGCGATGGAGCATCGTTCGAGCGATCAAGTAGATGGGCAAGATCTAGTAAGGTCGTCGTACTCAGATAACAAACTGCTCTGGTAGCACGTTAAATCTTTAATGGAGGGAACATGCTACGTGTTGGCAGGAAAGACATGTCGTCGGATGTCGTCTAACCTTCCGCATCTGCTCCTGCCTCTTTCGGTGCATCTCCGCGTCTTCAATCCAAAAGTTTGGCCGATCAATGAGATGAAGACCTCTACCAATTACGACACCAATGTCCCAGAGCCTTCGCAGAAGCCTGCGAGCCACCACACAATGCTCCTCGCAACAGCGCCTTTTACGATGCGAAAACGCCTCCCTCTTCCAGTTCCGCAACGATAACACCCACTCCCTCCTCCCACACCACCATAACCCTCTACCCCACCGCCGCCCCTTCTCCTCCCAACCATGCCTCCTTGCCTCAGGAATCCGCCAGTCCCGGCCAGCAAGCAAACCCCAATCCACCCCCTCAATGGCCCTCCTCCAAAAGAAACAAGAGCGCGAAGCCCTCGGCGCCGGCCAGCTCCCAGACGACATGGGCCTCCTCACAGGAACCTTCATCATGCCCTACGGCAAGAACCGGCCTAGCTGGTTCACCAACCGGAAAGCGAGGTGGAAACTCGAGAAACACAGGTGGTGGACCAGGATGTATGAAGTATTCGCGTACGCATCCCCCCCTCCTCACCACCACCACCAACAACTAACCCCAGCGTCTTTGTAGGCTAGCGACATGGCGCTACATCTACGTCCGCCCCCGCCCACGCGTTAAGCCCTTCTCCACCCCAGCGCTCGCCAAAGACCTCCACCACAAAATGTACACCTACTTCGCCGCCGGCAACCTCGACGCCATCGCTCCAAACCTCTGTCCCGGCCTACTATCATCGCTGCGGGCGCGGATGGGGCGGAGGCCACCGACTACGTACCTGAAATGGACGCTCCACCGCCACCTCTCGCGCCCGCGGCTGGTATCCCTCCGCTCAACCTTCGTCCCCGGCCCCAAGGAAGAAACGCACTATAGTCGCAACGGCGTCATCCAAGCCATCATCCGGATCCACTCGCTACAATCCCTGCAATCGGTGAAAAAGGTCAAGGTGGTTGAGCAAGGCGTCACAGTTCTGCGGGAAGTCGCCGTCGACTCTAGTGGAAAGGAGATTCCGAATGCGCCGCGGCCGGATAACGAGGAAGCGAGCTTGAGTAGGGCGAAAGAGACAGTGGAGTACATTGTGCTGCAGAGTGTGTTGAGGAGGAGTAAGATGGCGCCGTGGATGGTGTGGGGCACGGCGGAGGAGACGAGTTTGCGGAAGTTGGAGAAGGAGGAGAAGAAGGAGAGGGGCGAGAAGAGCTGATAGGTGTGTAGAAGGGAGGATGTAAGATACAAATGTGCAAGCTAGCTCTTCATGTATAGCGAGTGTATACCTACCACGAGATAAAGCATGTACAGATATCTCCGCTGCGTCATATGCAAATCAGTAATCATGAATGTAGGGTCTAGGATTGGTTGAAATGCTCTCATTGACAAGAACATCTAGCTACTAGCTTATCAATGCCGCTTCCTCGAACGAGAGTTCCACAGCGGCCTCGCGCCCCTACTCATAGCAAGCACAAGCATAAAGTATACTGTCTCATTCGTGAACCCGGAAAATGCATAGGTGCAGTCTCAGTCCTAAGCATGAGTGTGTAACATTCCAGAAAGGAGAATTGAAAGAAGTCGGAGGTATAGGTCTTCGTCGTTGGCGTGATCGTCTGCCGTCTGCTCTCGTTGGGTATCATGAGGCGCCGGTTTGATGTTCGGCGGAGCAGCTGTTATCGCCATAGTTGTGTGCTCGTCGGCCGGCAGCCTGCAGTTGGCAGCGATCATACTGCCATCGTAGCGACTTTAGAAACCGTGGACCTTGATGGTCTTGGCATCGAGCTCCAGACCTTCCTTCTTATCGATCAAAAACTCCTGCACGTCCTTGCGCTGGTCGCCCTGCAGCTGGATCACCTCGCCCATCTCGGTGTCGACGACGATGGTGCCATTGCACGCGAACTTCTTCTTGATCACCTTGAGGATCTTCTTCTGGTCGAACTTCTTGGGCAGGCCTTGGACTGTGGTCAGAGTCTTGCGACCATTGCGCTCTGTGGCACGTGGGTGTTAGTGTGTGGCCGTGAATACGTGTGGTGGGGGCTGTCGAAGGAAGGGATAGGGAGGTGGTTCGAGGGAGGGGGTGACTCACGCTGAATACGGATATGGATGTAGTTCTGGGACTGCTTGGTCTCCCCGGTATCAGCATCGGCCTCCGCGAAGGGGTCTGTGTCACATGTCAGTCAGCGACTGTAACTTTCACGCCAGTTCGCGCTGAGGCTCTCGCAACAGGCATAGAGCCATGCTTCGCAGCACACATCGCCATCGCGAAAGGCGAAGAAGCGCGCAAGGCTGGCTCTGTGCTTATCGGAGGCTCAGCGGCGCAGCGATACGTACCGAACGTCTGAAGGTTCTGGATGCCCGTCTGAGCGCTCATTAAGTGTCTGGTGTCGGGGTCTGGGGTGTTCTTTGTGGTGATAAGTGTTTGTGTACGGGTTGGGCTGTTCGCGGTAGTGGTATGTGTCTGAGTGGAGATTTTGCTTGTTGTTGTAGGTTCGTGAAAGGCAGTGATGAAGGAGGGGTTTAAAGGTGGCGGCAGTCTTGGCGGGTTGACTCAGCGTGGGCAAGTGCGAATCAGACTTGGTGCAGGTGAATGTGAATGTGCTTTCACCGGAGGCATTCCATGCTTTACACAACAACTACGTATACAACACTGAATAACATGTAGCAAGTCTACCTACGATCAAGCGACTTTCACTGGCTGTTCACAGGAGAAGATCTCAGCATCCGCTCTGAGGCTGTAAGGCTGTACCATCGGCACAAGCTCAACGGCCTTGCTTGTGGCGGAAGCTTCTCGCTCGAGTGCAGAAAATTTTGATGTTTGTTGGGAGAAACTTCAGCTTGCCTCTCTTTCACATTGTGAGCACAGTCACGCAGAGGGTTCATATTGATAGTCGGGAATTCTGATTCCAAGGCTCAGCCAGATCACACTCCTTTGTTGAAGCGATGCATCAGATAGCTACATCCTGCCTCAACCTCCAAGCACTCTGGAAAGTGCATCCTCTCGAGCCACCGGCTCCGCAGACGAAGCCCTGTGCTAGCTGTAGACACCTCTCCAATGCCTTCGTCCGTGGTCCAAGCATGTGACTGGGCAAGACCTTTTCTAAGATCGTGGACTGCACAGTTCGATCGATGGCGCGAGGGCAGATTGTGTGGAAGAGCAGCAGGCTGAGATTGCTCGTAATCGTGATATCTTCTGTTAATCGGACTTCGTCGTGAAGCCTGGCGATGTGGGGTGCACAAGCCTGCCGCGATAGATGGGTGCGGTCGATTTAAGGTATGCTGGATGTTCATGAGGCAGGAGCGACTACCACCATGGTGCCTTCCCTCGATGTCGTTGCAGCCCCTGGAAGCTTGTTTCGACAACATCAGTTCATCCACCAACTGTTACGCTGAGTTTCAAGCGCCTCGTTCTGACGCCTTGGACATCACGTATCCTCATTCAGCAGATCCTCCAGATCATCATCATCCCACCCGCCTCTCTTCCTTTGCACCGTGACCTTCTCCGCCTCCTGCTGCTGCTCGCTGAGAGCATTGAGGATGTCCTTAAGTTGCGCCTCAGTCACTCGATTTCTGAGCTGACCCGACCGAGCCAGCATGATCAACCGGGTTTCAACATCTTCCGCGCGCGAGGCCTTGACCATCCGGATCCTGCCTATCCTGTCTGCCGCATCTGGCTCGAGGATCTGAGACAATATCGACTGCCGCGCTTCTTGCTCGCGGTTCCTGCTGTATTGTTAGGCACGAGCCTGGGTTCTGGTGCTGGGTTTACGCACTTTTGATCTTCTTCTTTGCCGCCGCCTTGGCCACCGCCCTGACCACCACCTCCCTGCGACTGCAGCTCTTGCAGACGGGCCTGCTTGATCGCTTCGAGATCTGCGTCGGCCATGTTGGAGGTCAAGACTGATTCGAGGCTGTCACGTGCGGGACATAATTCTCAAGACAAAGCACGAAAGCGGGGTCTTATTACGAACAAACGCTCGCCAGTGGCGCCTTCACAAAGGGCCGTGCACGCTGACCTCGCCGGCGACCACGTGAAAGCCAGGTCCCCGAAAGCACGCACGCACGCGATGAAGTCGGCGAACTCGACAATCGCGTTTATAGGTTGGCCAACCGCACAGATATACATACCACGACCTCACCTCATGTCTCTCATACTACCTCTCTGTTTTCTGTCTCTTCTCGAGGACGTCGAGCGACCAGAAGCCCACCATCCCTTCGACGACTCAACGCCGAACGAAGTGCCGAGGATCGAGATCGCACCAGCGACGCAAGCCTGTCCCCACCAAAACCGAAATCGCGCCCCGCCCATCCGGTGAGAAATCAGCACAGCATTTTCATGGGAATGGCAAAAGGCATATCACAATGACGAAATGAACCAGAACAAAGCAGTCTTTGTCAGGTCGTCGCAGGAAGATGTGTTCAGCATACATATCGAAACATCTGGGGAGAGAGGCGCTGCTGCCGCTCGAGTCTCCTCCAAAAATATGCAACCGCATCTCTGCACCCAAACGGCCTTAGTACGATCACTAAACGCCGTACGGACGAGAACTCTTCGTCTGGCGCATTCCACTCACTGCCGCCAATTCAAACTCTGATTGGTTCTGGGCTATGAGAAACCCACAATAGTCTTTTGTTCCGGGTCGCGCCATTTGATTTCAAAGACTGGTCTATTACGCCGCACTACGTGAGTTTGTAACTCCACCTGTGATGCTGCTGAGTATTGCTTCCGTTTTCCCTGACGTGTTTTCTCTCCCCTCTCTCACCTTCCTCACAACCTGATCTGCATCTCTCTCACACCCACCATAAATCTCTACCATTGCCGCATCCGGAACATCCACGACAAAACACATACAATACACACAACAATGACTCACAGACAGCGCTCCACGTCTTCAGAGCGAGACGTCGACTCGGGGTACTCCAGCGGCGAGTCCTCTGCCACATTACCAGAAGTCTACTTCACAAGACAACACCTCAACTTCCTCAACCAGCAACTAGCCAAACTAGAACCCGCAGATGTGCTCAGATGGTGCATGACATCCCTCCCTGCTCTCTACCAAACCTCCGCATTCGGGCTCACAGGCCTCGCAATGATGGACATGGTGAACAAACTCGACTTCCCACTTCGAGCCAACATCGAGCTCATATTCATCGACACACTCTACCACTTCCCACAGACCATGGACCTCGTCGAGCGGGTCAAGGAGCGCTACCCTCGGCTAAAGATCCACACTTACAAACCGGAAGGCTGCGACAGCACACAGGACTTCGAGACAAAACACGGCAACGAGCTATGGAAGACGAACGAGGAACTCTACGACTTTACCGCCAAAGTCGAGCCAGCACAACGAGCCTACGCCGAGCTCAAAGTCAAAGCCGTCATGACTGGCCGCCGGAAATCTCAAGGCGGAAAACGCGGCGAGCTTGAGATCCTGGAGTATGAGGAGGAGACTGGCGTGATCAAAGTTAACCCGCTTGCCAACTGGTCTTTCAAGCAAGTGCAGGCGTATATCAAGGACAACGATGTACCGACCAATGATCTGCTCGACCAAGGCTACCGGTCTGTCGGCGACTGGCACTCCACTGAGCCCGTCACTGACAGCGAAGACGAGCGTGCGGGTCGGTGGAAGGGGCGCCAGAAGACGGAGTGCGGGATTCATAATAAGAGGTCGCGGTATGCCATGTTTCTTGCTGAGCAGGAACAGCAACGGCAGCGGGAGCTGAGCGATGCTATTCATAATGGCTTGAGTGTTGAGTCGTCTGCGTAACACCGCGTGCTGGCGCTCTTAGTTGATTTGATGAGTGTACTTTAGCGGGCGTTGTGTTTAAAAGTCATTGGCGTCTACAAAAGCCTGATGGACAGGCATGACTTAGATCGTCTTCGTATATAGACGGTATATGAACGAGGCATGAAATACACCACATTGCACTAAAGCATCCTTTCCGTCGTCAATCTCATGACTCTCCGTCATTCAATCGTCGCCCAACTGTCCACAAAGCCACGCACCGCGCTTTCAACCAGGTTGCTTCTTCGAGATCTCGTGTCATGTCATCTCATGTCAGACGTGTGTGTCACAAGGCGTCCAGGCAATTTACTGCTCGTGCTCAGCTGGCGTTGGTGATCTTCGTGGCTTGACGAAGGCATTGGACAACCTTCCTTCACAACAAGGAAGATCCGAATTGAAACTCGCACAAGCCGTCCGAACCAATGCTCGATTCAGCCAGCCACGCAGTTGGTATCTCCAACCTTGTTTGCACACTTCAGGCCCAACAATGCCAAGGGTGTTTTTCGTTCCCCACCATTACATCGATTGCTTTGAGGTTTTGAGGGTTGGTACAACAGCATAGAAGGATTTGATCACTCGGAGAACATCAGCTTCTAGGGTCTGCCACTGTACAAAGTGGAAGTTCCCATTGGACTCCCATTATCGGATGGTCAGACAAGGTGAGACGTGAGATCCTGCGGGCCATTTTTTAGGTCCCCCACCAACGCATTTGGACGAAACGTCGAAGGAACAAGAAGGACCCTGCAGGTCACCGATAGCGCCCGCAAAAAATTGACGGTCGAGACGGTGAGCTCTTGCTTGTTGATCAAAACTCTCCTTTTGCTTTTGGACTTCTCATTCTCGTCTTCTGCTTACATCTGACGGCTCAACTTCTCTACACTCACAACCAACCACCCAACATGGCCAACCCACCCCACGGCGGCGTCCTCAAGGACCTGATTGCCCGCGATGCTCCACGACGAAAGGAACTGGCCGAGGAGGCCGAGACCCTCCCTGCCGTCGTCCTCAACGACCGCCAGCTGTGCGATATCGAGCTTATCCTGAACGGAGGCTTCTCCCCTCTCGAGGGCTTCATGAACGAGAAGGACTACGATGGTGTGGTTGCGAAGAACAGACTCGCGGATGGCAACCTCTTCTCCATGCCAATCTGCCTCGACCTCGAGAAGGAGGACATTGACGAGCTTGGAATCAAGGCCGGCAAGCGTATCACGCTCCGTGACTCCCGTGATGACCGCAATCTGGCTATCATGACAGTGGACGACGTATACCAGCCAGACAAGAAGAAGGAGGCCAAGGAGGTCTTTGGCGGTGACCCAGATCACCCAGCTGTCAAGTACCTTTTTGAGGTTTCCGGCGACTACTACGTCGGCGGCAAGATCGAGGCCATTGACCGCCTCATGCACTACGACTACGTTGGTCTCCGCTACACCCCCGCTGAGCTTCGTCTGCACTTCGACAAACTCGGCTGGTCTCGCGTCGTGGCCTTCCAGACCAGGAACCCAATGCATCGTGCTCATCGTGAGCTGACCGTCCGCGCCGCCCGCCAACGCCAGGCCAACGTCCTCATCCACCCTGTGGTCGGCATGACGAAGCCAGGTGACATCGACCACTTCACCCGTGTCCGTGTCTACCAAGCCCTCCTGCCCCGCTACCCCAACGGCATGGCCGTCCTCGGTCTTCTCCCTCTCGCTATGCGTATGGGCGGTCCCCGCGAAGCCATCTGGCACGCCATCATCCGCAAGAACCACGGCGCCACCCACTTCATCATCGGCCGTGACCACGCCGGCCCAGGCAAGAACAGCAAAGGCCAGGAAATCTATGGCCCATACGACGCCCAGTACGCCGTCGAGAAGTACAAGGACGAGCTCGGCATCGAAGTCGTCGAGTTCCAGCAGATGACCTACCTGCCCGACTCCGATGAGTACCGACCCAAAGACGAAGTTCCAAAGGAGATCAAGACCCTCGACATCTCCGGCACCGAGCTCCGCCGCCGTCTCCGCACCGGCGGCGACATCCCGGAATGGTTCTCCTACCCCGAAGTCGTCCGCGTGCTCCGCGAATCCCACCCGCCGCGCAACAAGCAGGGCTTTACCGTCTTCCTGACTGGCTACACCAACTCCGGCAAAGACGCCATCGCCCGCGCGCTCAACGTCACCCTCAACCAGCAGGGCGGCCGCTCCGTCACGCTCCTCCTCGGAGAGACGGTCCGCAGCGAGCTCTCCTCCGAACTCGGCTTCTCCCACGAAGACCGCGACAAGAATATCCAGCGTATCGGCTTCGTTGCCTCCGAGCTTACCCGTGCCGGCGCCGCTGTCATCGCAGGCCCCATTGCTCCCTTCGAGGCTTCCCGCAAGGCGGCCCGCGAGATGGTCGAGAAGCACGGATCCTTCTACCTCGTGCACGTCGCTACGCCGCTCGAGTACTGCGAGAAGACGGACAAGCGCGGGATTTACAAGGCTGCTCGTGCTGGTAAGATCAAGGGTTTCACTGGTGTCGATGACCCGTATGAGGCGCCGAATGAGAAGGAGGCGGATTTGGTTGTGGATGTGGCCCGTGACAATGTCAGGACTGCTGTGCATCAGATTGTGCTGTTGCTTGAGGCGGAGGGGTTGCTTGATCAGTTGTAGTTGATGAAGCAATTGGGCCAGGACCTGACGCAGGTATGGACTAAGACGAAGGGATGGGATACAGTGTCTATAGGACTAGATGATGGCATGTGTAGATGGCTTGGGATGAAGGATCGAAGGGAACGAGAGACGTGGACATGATAGATATCCTGGGCATGCGTTTTGTAGGCAAGGATACGAGCGGTACGTAGTGTATACAGAAAAGTACAGTCACTTCGCTGCATGCTGTCTAGATGCCCCATTGTTCCCCTTCTCAGGCCCCCAAGCTGTAAATGCCCACCCCCTACCCCCATGCCTCCGCTTTACGTCCCCGAGCCAGCAGGGTGAGTGTGAGGGGTGAGCCTGCTCCTTCCCAATTGGGACAAAAACAAAATTCCTGCTCCACCGCGAAATCAACGAGTTCTCGTTGCCATTGAGTGTCCACCTTGAAATGGATCGCATCAAAAGGCTCATTTGAGCCCGACACCATTCAACCATGTGCTCGCACCCGACAATAGCCTAGGAATCTGCAAAATTGCGCCAAAATTCGCCAAAAATGAGGACCGTTGTTCGCACAACCTGGGATTGAACCAAGTGCACAGTTGAGCAGACGTAGACGCCTGCCGTATCATTCCGATACGGGGACTGAATTTCATTAGCTTTGAGCAATGGTAGGAAGGACCGTCGTCAAATGCTTACATCGAACCCCGGCCTCCTCGGCTCTTGGGTCACGAAGGACATGAAAGCGAGAAATCCTAGCCACTAGACCATATCGGAAAGTGTCGATAAGAAGCACGTGCGCAAAGATTGAAAATCAATGCTTTGACTGTGGGCCGGAGAGGAGCCGAGAATGTCTGGCGCACGGACGAATAGTTAACTAAGTTGCTGACGGCAGCTAGCGTCGGGTTGGTTGGAGCCAATGGGCGTCTTCTCTCGTAATCTTCAATGCTCTCCTGGCTCCTCTTCCGACAACAACACCAGATCCGACACCAACATAAAGGAGATACCACGAAGCCCTCAGCAGCAACCTGACCAGCTTCTTTGGAAGTCTTCAATACCATCCGTCCGCTCGCCACGCCCTCCAGCTCAACACCTCTGACGCGAGACCTGCGAAGACCGTGTCGAGTAGCTGAAGAGCCAGCGAGCTTGGAGGACCAGGAGTACACTTGAAGAGAGGCAGCGGCGACGTTGGAGAGAACACTGAGAGCATACCTGGGGATCTATCATTTGTTTCACTCACAGCTTCACGGCTATTCTGGGCCAGTTGTTGACCATTGTACCTGTACGTATGATTGTGTTGCGGATTGGGTGTGTGGGTGCTTGTCGGCGGAGAGGCGGAATTGCGAATCAGAGCAGTGACGGACAAGAAGAACATGGCTGATCATAATGTATTGTACTTACAGCGAACCATTGGCACTTCAAACGGGACGAGCAAACAAGAGGCCGACATTGTATACTAGCTGGAACAGACAGCCAATCCGAGCAATCGCTCAGCTAACGTCACAGACTCTCGCCTTCTCCTAGCCTCCAGCCTGCCTTCTGGCATTGAACTCACTCAGCAGCCCAACATGTCAGCAGAAGACGACACCTTCGACATCGACATCTACGGCGAGGACGCTCCGCCCGAAGAGCCAAGCGCAGCCGACTCGAACCAAGCAGACCAGCCAGACCAGAGCTACGAAGAGCACTACAACTACGACAACGACGATTACGGCGACGTACAACAGCCTGCACCCCCACCCAACGACGCGACCACAGCACAAGCAGTCTCCGGCTCGGAGCCCACCACCACACAGCATGACCAACCTCCAACCTCCGCAGCAGAGCCGCAGCAAGGCACGAAGCGCAAAGCTCCGCCCGATGACGACAATGATATCGACTTCTTTGACGGCGAAGCCGACTACACCTCCACCGCTGAACAACCGCAACCAAAGCTGGAGCATCCAGCTCCACGCTCCAACAGTACCTCATCCGCGCGACCGCAGTCCCCAAACGCCACACCAGCCCTCCGGTTGTCGAATCTCGACTGGTGGACTACCGAAGACGACCTGCGCGCCTACGCTGAGCGAAGCGAGGCCGATAGCGGCGCTGTTCGTGATGTGCGGATCGCAGAGCACAACCAAAACGGCAAATCGCGCGGGGAAGCTTACCTCGAGCTCTCCTCTGCCTCTTTCGCTAGCGCCGTGAAGCGGGAGATCAATCGCGCGAACAAAACTTCCCAGGAGGGAGGAGGGGTGAAGAGAGCGGTGGTGGGGGTGCAGTATACGGGCGTCGGGAACCCGTTTAGAGCTGTGGGGGATAAGGGTGGTGGGTTTGGTGGTAACAGGGGAGGAGGGGGAGGAGGCGGGGAGAGGGGCAGGGGAGCTTACAATCAGTATAATCGCGGTGGTGGTGGGTTTCAGAGAGGTGGGTTTCAACGGGGCGGTGGTGCGGGTGGTTATGGTGGTGGGCAGGGGGGTTATGGGAATGGGCGGCCGCAGTCGCAGAACCAGGGTGGGGGTGGGGGGTGGGGTATGAACGGCTCCAACTCTGGCGGAGGAGGATTCAACGGTGCCAATGGCGGTGGATTCAACCAAGGTGGAGCAGGCTTCGCGGCGAACGGTATGGGCCAGAATGGTATGGGCGCGAATCCCATGATGGCAGCCGCGGCCGCGTTCCCGAATATGGGTATGGGAGGCATGAACATGGGTGGGTGGAACAATATGGCTGCGATGAATCGTGGTGGAGGGGGTATGATGGGGATGAATCGGGGAGCGGGGAATATGATGAATATGATGGGTGGGATGGGGAGGGGAGGTATGATGGGTGGGATGAACGGGATGGGTGCGGGGATGATGGGGAGGGGTGGGTTTAATGCTAATGGTGGTGGGTGGAACGGGCAGCAGGGTGGCGGAGCGGGAGGATATGGTGGTGGTGGTGGGATGGGGATGGGTGGACAGGGGCAAGGGAATAAGAGGGCTAGGAATGAGTAGAGCCTGTCCTGGTTGTCGACGGCTCAGCGATACGAATGGCCAGCACAGCGTTGATGGACATCCTCAACAATGTCCTGGGAAGCTGGATGCACTTCACACTTCAGCATTGTTGTTTAGCGATGCCTGAATACTGTACTGTACGAATAGTGGGTGGACGGTGATGATCATGACGGTGGATAGAAGATTAGCTTTCGATGGCCAACGGTCCTGGCTGTCAATGTCAACTCTGTGGAGTCTGAGTTTCGGGGAGTCGTTGGTTCGATAAAGCGTATCTTGTGATTGCAGGTGAAGCTGTTCTCCCTCTTCTGTCCCAAGATTGAGGCTCGCGAAGTTGGTAGGGTGTTGTTCTTCTCGTGCGGCCTGTAGAATACGGCAAGATACGTCCAGCAGAACTCCCGAGACGTTTCACAAGCTGCTCGCGACCCGCTATCCCCACCACGTCCGCGTCTTATAGCGCCATTGAAAGTTTACAGTCGCCATTATCGATATCCAAACCTTCGTTGTTCGACTCCACTCATATTCTACGTGGGGTCTGCTGTCCTCAGTACAACTCTCCTTTCCGCGCTTCACGAATCACGACAGCAGCACCTCAAACACCCGCTCCTTCCAACCATCTCCCCTGCAATTAATAACGCAGGGCCGTCTAGCGCGTCCATTGGATGAAACAGGGTCGCCGGGGGGTTGTGCATGCATAGATCCATTATTCGTTCATTATTTTGATTGCTCGTCGCACGTACTGTCGCTCACATGGCCACGCCGGCGACGGGCATCAGTAGCGCGGAGAAGTTGCCTGATGGTGATTATTCTGTTTCGCATCGCACTCCACCACCACCACCACGGACATCATCTTCGTTCCCGCGTGCATCGCCTTCGGCTGGATTCCCACGTGCGTCGACCTCCCTACCACGAGCGTCGGCTTCGCCTCCGCCGCACGCGACCCAACAGCTGCGCGTAGTGAATGAGAGCCCGGAGGAGAGTGTGCGACACCCACGACGACAAGGCAGTTGGAGTTCGTTCAAACTACTGCGTCGGAGTTCCAGCAGAGGGAGTGCTTCGCGAGACCACTCCGTCGATCGAAACAGCGAGGACGTACCTCCCGTGCCTACTCTACCCAGCACGCGCATCGGACAGGCGCACTACGCCGCGCAAAACGAGCGCACCTCTTTCTCAAACAACAGGAAGCTGTCGACGGAAGGCGGGCGCATGATGCTGAGAAAGAGCAGTAAGCTGCGCGCGCAGCAGGAGCTGGACAAGCAGGAGCAGGAGCGGCTGGCGAGGCAGAACGAACTACCTCCACGCTTGCCGTCGCAGATGCCATTACCTGGGATGCCGAGTTTTGGCGGCGACAACGACACCTACCACAACAACCATCACAACTTCACTTCGAACTCTGCACGCAACCCGAATAACTTCTCCCAACCAGGCCAGACCCCGTACGCCAGCAACACCAACGGCAACAGCAACATGCCGTCTTACAAAGACAGCTCGTCCTCGCCGGCGTATGCTGTGAGGGGTGGTGCGTCGCCGCCGGGCAAGTCGAGTGGAGAGTACGTGGAGCGGCATGAGAGCATGACGAATCGTGGCCGGTACTCGTATGCTTCTTCGACTGTTGGTGTTAACGTGAGCAGTCCTCGCAGGGTTCGCAGACGGAAGGATCCTACGCCGTTCAAGTGAGTCTTCATCCTCCTTGACGGAGACCACATTGTGAGCAGCAGCTAACTTGTGTTTAGTGTCCTCGTAATCGGAGCAAAGAACAGCGGCAAAACATCCTTCATCTCCTTCCTCCGTCACTCACTCGCCATACCCTCAGCGAAGCCCTCCTCGACAGAGCCAAGCTCGACCGTCAACGCCACCAAATCCTCCTTCACCTCCCACTACCTCGAGACAGAAATGGACGGCGAGCGAGTCGGCCTAACCCTCTGGGACTCTGCCGGTCTTGAAAAGAACATCGTCGACCTGCAACTCCGCGAAATGGCCGCATTCGTGGAGTCCAAGTTCGAAGAGACTTTCGTCGAAGAGCAGAAAGTCATGCGCAGCCCAGGAGTCAAAGACACCCACATCCATTGCGTCTTCCTCGTCCTGGATCCTATTCGTCTGGACGCTACAGTTCTGGCCTCTCAGTCAGGCACTGCCAGCTTGGCCAGCACCAGCGGTCTGGACGACGACCTCGACCTCCAAGTCATGCGCTCGCTGTGGGGCAAAACCACCGTCATCCCTGTGATCTCGAAAGCAGACACGTTGACCGTAGGACACATGTCCTTCCTCAAGCGCGCGGTCTGGCACTCCATCCGCACCGCTAAGATGGACCCGCTCGAAGCTCTCGAACTCGAAGACGACATCGAAGAAGAAGACGAAGAGGACGACTCCGAAATCTCCGACCCTTCCTCCTCCGACCTCTCACACCCAGGCAACCCAGACTCGGAGCCCGACTCCGATTACTCCTCTCCCCCGGAGCCAAAATCCTCCAACAAGCGACTGTCGGGGCACAAACGCCACTCCTCCCTCACTAACCCCCTCTCCCTCTCCTCTCCAACCATGGCTGGAGGGGCAGACGACGATACCCCGTACACACCAATGGCCATCCTCTCACCCGACCCCTACGACCTTCCCCCCTATACTAAAGCTTCACCTGCGGCGCGCGTCGGACGCCGTTTCCCCTGGGGTCTCGCGGACCCCTACAACGCCGAACATTGCGATTTCACCCGCCTCCGCGATTCCATTTTCACCGAGTGGAGGGGGGAGTTGAGGGAGTTGAGCAGGACGCGGTGGTATGAGAATTGGCGCACTAGTCGGCTGCGCAACTTGCCGGGGAGTCGGCAGAGGGTGAAGGGGGGTGTGACGCCGGTGGCTTCGATTCCGAGGGAGGGGAGGGTGGTGAGTTCGGGGGGTGGGACGAATGGGGTTGGAGGGGGCACGGCTGGGGTGGTGCCGAGGAGTGTGAGCGGGCAGCCGAGCAAGGCGGAGCGGATGATGGGGATCGGGGCGGGGGAGATGGGTAGCAGTTTTGCGAGGGGGGTGTCGGCGGGACAGTGAGCGGCGAGCCTGCGAGTGGGAGAGGCTGCGAGCTTCACTATGCTATCGATGCCTGGGCTTGCACGCTGTGGGAAAGAGCGAAGATTGGAACATACCATTGCACAGGCAAAGCAGAGCAGCAATCACGAAACCATGTCTCGCATCGAACATCGAACATCATCATCTCGCATCGAACATTCGACGGCAGAGGAAGCATGAGGCGCGGTGGGTGGGTGGGAGGGAGGCTAATTCGAAAGCAAGGGGCCCCACGGCACGGGGGTGGGTGGGATGTTTACCTGCGCGAGCAGCGAATACGGCCGAGCAAGCGAGTGATTGAAGCGTCAGGACATGGGGCGGTTTCTTTTGTCTGGTACGGGAGACTATGTGAAGCTTTGGAGATATGGTGCGAGCAGATTGTCGGCGATTGATGGGTGGGAAAGTACTTGTGCGATTGGCAGTTGAGTGAGCGTAGATTATACCCCTTTGTATGTTATGTTTGGCGAGTTATCGAGGGTGAGAGAAGCAAGGGATGTTCATTGTCTCTTCCTCTGATGCATGGGCCTCGATCCACGTGGTTTGCGCAGAAGTGTATGGCAGCAGCTCACAACACCATACTAAGTGACACTGGTTGGGATCGAATCGGCGTTGAAGCCTCAAATAACATCGCTAAACTTGACTATACATCTAACCGTCTACAAATCCCCTACCTCATCCTCTCCACACCCCCCATCTCCCCCATCGCATCCGCCCCCACAAGCTCGCTCTGCCTCGCCCTCTTCTTCAGCACATTCTCAATAAACGCCTCCCCAGCCTTATAACTACTCCTCACCAACGGCCCACTCGCACAATACAAAAATCCCAACCCCAACGCCCTTTGCCTCCACACCTCAAACGTCTCCGGCGTCACGTACTCCTCAACCTTCATGTGCCGCTTCGTGGGCCGCATGTACTGCCCGAACGTCACGACGTCTACGCCCGCGGCGCGGAGATCCCGCAACGTGCGCCAGAGGGCGTCAGAGGTCTCGCCCAGCCCGAGCATGATGGAGGTTTTGGTGATGAGGTCTGGTTTCGCTTGTTTAGCGGCGCGAAGGACGCGGAGGCTTTGTTGGAAGCCGGCGCGGCGGTCGCGGACGGAGGGCGTAAGCTCTTCGGTCGTTTCGACGTTGTGGGCGAACACATCCAACCCGCTGTTTGCGACGAGGGCCACGCAGTCTAAGTCGCCGGCGTAGTCGCCTGTGAGAGCTTCGACAAGCATGGTGGGAGCTTTCTGCTTGATCTTGATGATGGTCTCGGCGAAATGCCTGGCGCCGCCGTCGGGGATGTCGTCGCGGTCGACGGTGGTGAGGACGACGTAGCCGAGGCCCCAGCGACTTAGCGCTTCTGCCGTGTTCTCTGGTTCGTGGGGATCGAGGGGTGGGGGTTTATTGGAGGTTTTGACGCTGCAGAAGCGACACCCGCGGGTGCAAGTGTCGCCCATAAGCATGATGGTGGCCGTGGCGGCGGATTTCTTGTCCCCGCCCCAGCAGTCGCTTATGTTGGGACAGCGGGCCTCTTCGCAGACGGTGTGGAGGTTGAGGCCGCGGAGGTCGTTTTTGATGCGTTTGTAGTTTTCGTTCGACGGGATAGGGGTTTTGAGCCAGTCGGGGAGGCGGGTGTGGGAGCGTTTGCGACCTGCTGGGCCGATTTGGACGGTGCGGAGTTCGAGGGCTTCTTCGGGGGTGGGGGGTGAGTCTTTGGGAGGCGAGACAAAGTCGGCGAAGGAGGGACCAGTGTTGAGGCGGTCGGAGAAGGTTGTGGTTGGTCGTGATGCAGTGGTTGATGGGCGTTCGTTGATTGTGGTGGCGAAGCGGCGTTTTTGGGGGATGAGGGAGGATCGGGTGTCGCAGATGGCGGAGGAGAGGAGACGGCGGGGTGTTGGGCGGAGGGCTGCCATAGTGGTGTGTCTATTAGCAAAGTGTAGATGGAGGAGTCGTGGTAAGAATACTGTTGGTCATCGGAAACATTCCTTGAGGTCGAGTCAAGCCTAACTTCAAAGGCCGGCTTTTCCCGAGATTCAATGCCCCGCCAGAACAGCTATACAGGGGGGTGCCAAAAAGACTGACAATGGTCAGAGCGCAGTCGAGATGTGCTAGGCCCAAACGGGAAGAAGATCTACGGAATTTGAGTTGCGGTCAATCGCGGGACTTCCCGTTTGGGCCTAGTACATTTTGACTGCGTTCTGACCATTGTCAGTCTTTTTGGCACCCCCCTGTACCATCTCTTCTACTCCTACATCACATCACAGCCCATACAAACAAGATGGATAACTCAGAATCCTCAGACGAACAATCCCTCTCCCTCCCCTCAATCCACGTCTCCCTCACCTCCTCCCCCCTCTCCGCCACCACCGCCCTCTCCCGCATCAAATCCCCCAAAGCAGGCGCCGTAGTCCTCTTCGCCGGTAAGCCCCTCCATCCCTCCCACCACTACCTCCACTAACACACACCCAGTCCACTAACCCCTAGCCCTCGTGATAATGTAGGCTGTACCCGCGACACCTTCAACTCCAAATCCGTCCTCCACCTCACCTACTCCTGCTACGCTGCCCTCGCGCTCCGCTCAATGCAGAAAATTGCGAAAGAGGTGCATGAGAAACACGGCCTAGTGGCGATAAGTATCACGCATCGTTTAGGACAAGTCGATGTAGGAGAGGAGAGCGTGTTAATTGCTGTGAGTGCGCCACATCGCGCGGCTGCGTGGAGGGCGGGGGAGGAGTGTTTGGAGCTGGTGAAGGAGCGGGTGGAGATTTGGAAGGAGGAGCGGTTTGAGGATGGGGGGGTTTGGAGGAGTAACCGGGATGGGCAGGCTGGTGTACCGGTCGAGAGCGCGAAAGGGGAGAGCGATGAAGCTGGAGGAGGGAAGTAGAGATACCCTCGGGCCATCGTAGTTGTACACAATAGTATCGTACACCCGCCCGCGCCATCAGCCAGCAAGGCAATGCTATCGCCCTCCCTCCTGCTTCTTCCGCTCCTCCATCTCGGCAATCTTCTCCACAACCCCCTCCCTCAACCCCTTCACACTCCCCACCTCCTTCTCGTCTTTCCGCGCCAGCACCTCCGCAATCCACGTCTCGATCTCGCGATCGCCCTCCGCATCTCCACCTTCAACATCATTGCCCAATTGCCTGTTAACGCCCGACCGCACGTCCTCCAGGTCCGCGAGGTCAAAGTACTGCATCGCGCTGCCTACAGCTAGCATGGCGAAGCTGAACACATTCAGCGTAGCTAACCCGAGCGCACTCACGGCGTCCAAGCTGGCGTCGACTTTTGACGCTTCAGCAGCCGGTGCCGGCGCAGCAGCTCTGAGTGGCGCGATCGTGGTCGAAGGGGTGGAGAGAGGGAGGGTGGTTTGAGCAGCAAGCATCTCCGCCCTCTTCCTCGCCAAACTCCTCCGTGTCACAAAGACGGACAGACCCATAAACACGATCCCGCCGTAGAACATAGCATTCTTCCGTCTCACTCTATGCGCGGCATCGATTCTCGGGGGCCGAGCTGCAGCGAGCGCAGCTTCACGCTGTTTCTTCTCATCTTCGAGGAGGGCGAGGGAGCGGAGGTGGGCGTCGCGCGCGCGCTGGTCACCGGGGGCGAGGTAGGAGAGCCAGGGAGACATCCATGCACGCCAACACTAAGATATTCGTAGGAGATGTTTTGTACGTAATGTTAAGTGGTGGATGGGGATTTTGATATTGAAGATCTGGCTCTGGACTCCCGCGGCGAACTGGCGACTCCGGAGTTTCTGCTTCAGCGTTTTTGACCGCCGCGTACTGATTTGGTGCTGGCGGAAGACAGTACTTTGGGAAAGGCGGAAATGTCGGGCTGACGATTCATCATCCTACCTTACGAACGGCAAACAGGGAAAGTCAGCCTGACCGCGTTTCTGCTGCCCGAACAGGCAACTTCTACGTCTATTTCGAGCCGTAACACTATATTGTATAACTTATATAACTTACGTAGGATCGGCTAAACCTGCCTAGTAGCGGCCGGCGCGTAGGGGGTCTAAGAGGGCGCTATATCGTACCCCCTAAAGGGCCGAGCTCCTTATACGGGCTTATTACGCGCCTTAGTAACTAGAACGTAGTTCTAGATACCGTACCGCGTACGTCTATATAAAAGGCTCCTACCCCGACCTAGACGGCCTCTCTTATAATGTCTTAGAGATATAGCTATTAATTAAGAGCGGTCGAGGGATTAGAGTACCGTTATCGATAGCTTTACTAAATATAGACGTTACGCCGAACTATATACTAGAACGATATAGAGTAGTATCGATTATATACGTAAGAGATAGTATAGGTAAGTATTCTATCTAGTCTCCTTAGTAAGCCGTTTTAACTATAAATCTAATAGCTTACCTCTTCTTCCTTATATAGCTTTTATCTTAAGGTAGCTCTTCTAGATTCTAAGGAAGCGCTTTAGAGTATATAAGCGGCGTAGCTACGTTAGGAATTATAATATATTAGGGAGCGCGCTACCCTTTATAGGTAGCGACGCTCCCTAGAGCGCGTCGCTATTAGCACTACTCCCTAAGGAACGTCGCTATTAGCGCTATAGTATAGAGCGTTTAGGGGACGTATTCGACTTTAGTAATACGCG
>JAWDJX010000101.1:0-45009 GCA_033117895.1 Extremus antarcticus | reverse complement strand
TAAAGTTAGAGGATCCGGTAATAGGAAATAAGTACGATTCTATACTTATAATAGTCGACTAACTAACGAAGTACTTATACTTCGTACTATGTAACGAAACTATTAACGCTAAGTAATTAGGTTGCCTAGTACTTAATAGGCTCGTTTGGTACTACGGCGTTCCTACGACATTTATTACGGATAGAGACAAGCTCTTTACGTCAAAATACTAGAAGACTCTAGTATTAGCTATAGGTATAAAGTACAAGCTATTAATAGCTTTCTACCTACAAACGGATAGATAAACTAAACGATCGAACTAAATACTAGAAGGATATCTATAATACTACGTTAACTACGTATAGAATAACTAGGTAGCTCTCTTGCCGTTAGCCTAGGTTGTACTTAATAATAATATATTAGAAACAACTAAGATATCTCTATTCTTTAGAAACTTTAGGAAGGACCTAAACCTATTTATAACGCTACAACTAGGGCTAGAAGTAGACCGCGCTATTATAGATATAATATAGTTTAAGAAAATCTACGAAGAAGTAAAGGCCGGAATACTATACTAGTAAGAAAGCCTTACTAGGACAAGATATAAGGATTTAAAAACGGTACCTTAGCTTAAGGAGGGGGATAAGGTCTTCCTCCTTACAAAAAATTTAAAGACTAGAAGAAAAGCGAAGAAATTAGACTATATAAAGGTCGGACTATTTTTAATTAATAAAGTTAAAGGACCTAATAACTACCGACTCGAACTTCTAAAGGATGTAAGGGTGTATCTAGTCTTCTATATATCTATACTAGAACTAGCCGATTTGGAAATCCTACTACAAACTACATTCTACTTCGAACTATAGGAAGACGACGTCTTCGAGGTTAAGGAAATACGGGATTAGGATAGAAACTAATACCTTATAAAGTAGTAAGGATATCTAGAGGCGGATAACTCGTAGGAACTACCGTATTACATAAATACCTACTAGGGAATAATTAGGGACTATTACTAAAGAAACCCTAGTTAGTACAAATAGAGAATACTAGAATTAACGATACTTACTAAATTCCGCTAGTAGTTATAAAGAACTAAACTAATACCTAGTCGACTTACTAGGAACCTTCCGCCGGAGCCGTACTAGTAGAGGAGGAACCGAAGTCGATAAAATTATTAAGCTACCTAAGAGTAGACTATATAGTAGGCGAAAGACCGACTATCGCGTCCGCGGTAGGATAGTCCTCCTACGGGTCTAGATCCTCTAGCTCTCTAGTAGTATCTATTATAGACATTAAGTACTAAGCCTTCTTCTTAGCGCGCTTAGTAGCCTAGCGAAGAATCTTCTTATTCCGTATTAACCGCGCTATAATCTCTACTAGTAGATCTTTATTATTATCTACCTTCTTCTAGTAGTCTTCCCGAGTTTTATCGAGGGAACTCTAGGAAAGGTTTACGTAGGGTTTCCTAACGCGTATATACTTAGAGCACTTTACTCTTAAAGAACTATCTATAATAGTATAGTAATAACTAAATAAGAAGTAACGGTTATAAGGAGATTTAGAGGGACGTCTAAGTCGTTATATTTTAGATATAAGACGAAGACGATTTATTAAGGACCGAGACATAACGGATAGTAGGGAAAAAAGGGTATACGCTTACCTTTTGTAATCTAGCATAGCCGAGACGGCTAAGCTAGAAGGGGGATAGTATTACGGGTAGATACTAAAACATAGGTAATTAGAGGAAAGTCGTATAGGTACGTATATATCTCGACGCTAAGTAAGCGAGATAGTATAGGAGCTACGTAATACTACTCGACTACTCGATAGCGAGATAGTAAGTACTACTCGACTAGCTCGTCGCGAGTCTAGTAAGCTAGTAACACTTATTTAGTATATAGGAACTAAGGATGTCTTTAATATACTTATATTCAACTTATATTATAATCTTACTAAAAGGTCTATAACTATTTATAGTATATTCGAGTTACCTTACCTAAATACCTACTACTACCTACTCTTTAAAGAAGCACTTACGTAATACTACTTATAGAATCGCAATATATAAGGCTCTATAGTTACTAAATAGTAGATTAGCTTAGATCTACTTACTCCTAGTAGTAATAGGTTTAAGTAGCTCTTATAGCTTCTAGAGCTCGAGCTAGTTATTAGGTAATAGCTCGTCTTTAGTAAGGAGGTAGTTAGTATCGTTACGGTAGTATATCTAATATAGCTCTATAGCGTCCTTAAGCTTAATAGTACGCTTAATTATATTATAGGTACTATTCTATTAAATTCTACCGTTAGTAACGACCTTTAGTACCGAAACTAACTTATTAACGTCCCTTTACTTACTCTTAAAAAATAGCCGACAAGCTAGCGAGCTACGGACGTAGTAGATAAGGTTATAGAGCTTACTAACTAGTCTATTATAATACTAGGCCTAAAGAGCTAACTACTCGTTACTAACCTTAAGTTTAAATTAATCTACTATTATAGTATTAATAGCCTTAAGAGCCTTAAAGTCGTCTCTATTATTAGATTATAGTACGTCTTTAACGTAGTTAACGTTAGTACTAAGAAGGATAGCCTTATTAACGAGGTTAATAATATAGGCTGTATAACGTAATCGCTACTTAACCGGATCGATAGTAACGTCGTATTAAAGGAGCTTAATAGCCTTATCGTTATTTAAGGCTCTATTAGCGATAAAATTATTAATATTAGTACTAATTTAATACTTAAGGATTACTACTATAAGCGTCTATACTATATTAGCTTTAGTATACGAGCCTTAAGTCGGTACTAGCCGTAATAGTACTATCTTATACTCGTAATCCGCGCTAATATAGTAGGTAATTATACTAAGGAGGTCTATATTACTAGTACTAGTCTATTTATTAAAAGATACGGTAATACGGCTCTAAGAGCTAGCTATAGCCTATAGTCCCTATACTACCTATTCCTTAGCTAGAGAATAGTAGTACTTAATCTAGTAGTAAATAGTAGTAGGTAATTAAGGTAGTAAGTCCCTTATAATAGGGTCTCGCTCTATAATAAGCCTATAAAGGTAAATAGATATAGATTAGCGTAGTAATAGCCGCTTATATACTATAAAAGTAAGGTAGGTAGCCCTATAACGCTAGTAGTTAAATATCTTATTCTAAGCCTTATCTTATTCCTTAAACTAGTCTCTTATAGTCTTCCGCTTTACTAGTATAGTTAGTATACTAGTATAGGTACCGGTAGCGTTAAACCGGTATAAATACTAAAGGTAGCGGCTAATATTAGTCGTTACTTTAGTACTTAGTACGGTAAGGATATTTTTCTTTTAGTAGTAGCGATATATTTAGAGCTTTTAACTAGTCTTTATCTTAGTAATAGGCTCCCTATAGCTAAGCTATACCTAGCTCCGGCTACCTTGCTTACCTAAAGGTAATAGATAATAGCTAGAAGTTAAGCTAGTACCTACTAAGAAGCTAGACTTTATACGGTAGCTCTCGTATAGTATAGTAAGGTTAGATTAGGCGTAGATCTCCGTAAGGTCGGCTTCTAAGGTTAGGGAAGAGATTATACTATTAGGTATATCTATATTAATAACGTAGTATAGTATAGTAATTAATAAAGTTAAGGTTATTCCTTAAAGCGTATAAATTAAAGATTAAGGAGGTTAAATTAAAAGCGCGCTAAGGTCGCGACAGACGAGTTAATTAGGCTAACGGCCGCTCCCGTAGCGTTAACCGCTTTAAGAAGGATATTTAGTAGTATAGAGGTATTCTAAAGGTTAGAGCCCCTTTAATTAATAAGCGAAATTAATTACTAGGCTACCTACTCGATTAATTATTATTAATAGAAGTACTACTTGATTGATTAATAGGCTAATAATTAATTAGTAGATACCCTAGGTAGGTTACTAAGTATGTCGCACAAACTGGCGTTTTCCTGAAGCTCGGTCCGTCGGATGAGTCGCACAACGCCATCCAGCTCGAGCGTGACGCGGAGGCAAAGTCATGGAGCCTCTACACCAATGCGCTGAAGTACTCTTCTCGTGGACGCCAAACGATCCCAGGGCCACTTTCTTACGAAGTGCACCTAAAGCCATCTCGTGGAACAGTGGGAGCTCTTGGCCTCGGCGAAGCGTCCGGCTTGCGATCGCCAGATGGCCGGTTCGTCTTCAGGGTTCAAGGTGATGGCAACCTTGTCGTATATGCTCCAGACAATGTCCTGATCTGGCAAAGCCACAGCTCGGGCAAGGCGTGTCCGCCATTCTGGCTGATCTGCTCAGCGGAGAGATATGCTTTGCTCCTGCAAGGTTACACCTTCCTGCCACAGGGCAACGCGCCGATCTTGACCACCATCTGGCAGACTGTACCATACAGAGTTCCCACGATCCCAGGTGTCTTCTACTTCGTGGATCCGACTTGGAGTCTCATACAACAATCGGATGCTTTGCGACTAGTTCTGACAGATGCCGGAGAACTGCAAGCACAGCTGACATTCGCCGACCTGCGGCCTCAAGTGGTCATATGGTCGAGCCCTGGACATCCAATTACAACACAACCCATATACAGCACCACAACGACATTACCAGCTGCAAATCCTTCAAGCTCATATGCATTCAATACTCAAGTCCGTTATTGACCTCCAGGAACTGGCCCGCAAATCGCAAGGCCGGATAATCGGCCGAAGTTCGACGCTCTCCAAGGATTGATTTACGAGATGCAGGGCCAGATGCTCGAATCAAAGCAGAAGTCAAGCAGACAGTCTCGGAGACGCATTCTGATACTTGAGCGCGGCCGCTGGCGAAGTCCCGGCGAGAACAACAGCGCTCAAGCAGAGACTGTGACGATGAGCTCCCTCGGAACAATACCCACCATCGCTGATGAAGCAACGGGAATAAAGCATAGCCTATTGCAAGATTTGTAACGGTGAGAGCTGCGACGACAGCAGCTTCCGGCAAGGACTGGCCAGTTGTGCGGCATTTCCAATGCCAATAATTCCAATGCCAATAATTTGAAGTCAACATCCTTCAAGATAAGTCAGAATGTTGTTTGGAGACAGGAGAGCCTCCAAACATGACTCCCGTTGGCGAGGAATCGCGCTTACTTCGGATGAATGATGCCAGCAACGATACACTAGTCTCTTGCTCTCCCTCATTAGCGCACAGCAGCAAGCCTGAAAGGTCAAGCCAAGATGAGATCTGCCCTACTGCGCAGAGCGACCGCCCTTTCTCGCCTTCGAGTTGGTAGCATCACAACGCGAATGCTGACGCAGCCGAGAGCGCCTTCTCAGTCTATGGTGAATCGGAGTCGCATGCGCTGGGTGCATCATAAGGAGGTTTTGTTGAGGCGTTCAAAGATGTCGGGTGAAGGTATAGGAGTGAGGTTTCAGGAGCGGGTGCACCTATTTAGAGCCGTCAGTTTCGCGTTTGGCAGCGCGTTTTCCGATTCCACTTTGCAAGAACACCCGGAAGACTTGGAAGACATCATCGCAATGCCCAAGCGCACCCTCTCCAGCGCAGACGCCGGTACTTCGGCTAAGCGCAACAAGACCAGCGGCACAACAGCTCCTACGACGTCTACGAGCGCACCAACGCACCGCCGCGGTTACCTCTTCCGCGTCCAGATCCGATGCACAACCTCTCCAGACGTGACACGCGTCGTACGAGTCCCGGCCGACATCACATTTGATGGCTTCCACCAGGTGCTACAGGAGACCTTCGATTGGGATGATGCCCACATGTACACGTTTGAAATATCCATTATACCTCAAAAGGAGCTGGACAAGCTGAAGAAGGCAGCTCGGGAGAATGGTGCCGGCAGCGAGCAGAACGATTCAACAGAGGGCACTAACGAGGAGAGCGACGGCAGAACGAGCGATCCTGGGACGTTAACGGAGCATGGTCTACCTAACTTAAGCGAACAAGAAGGCGTCAGCAGCAGCGCAGCCCTCCCAACGGTCCTGCCCACTACAGCCGCCCTCACCGAAGCCGCCAATCTCACTGGTCTCCCTGGACCGGATCTCACCGAACTTGCGTCCCTCCAGCTGGAACCAGACGACGACGACGACGTCGGGCCCGAGCACGGGAAGACACGCGCCAGCCGTGATGTAAAGCTCTCACAAGTCTACGACAATCCCTACTGGTTGGCCAAAGGGCTCCGAACAGTGTACGAGTACGATATAGGTGATAGCTGGGAGCACAAGATCAACTTCCTAGGCGTAGCACCGCCGGCACTAGGACTGGCCCTTGGAGAAGGTCTGGTGCAGGATATCTTCTGACTCGCGGGAGAGGGCAGGGGAATTGCAGAGAACTGCGGTGGTAAGGTGGGGTGGGATGCGCTCAAGGTAGGCTCGAGACTGTGGTACCGCGGGTATGAGCTAATGAACTATGTACAGAAAGAGATGAAGCTTCCCGCCACCGCGGAAAACTGCAAAAAACGTTCCTGGTTCAAGATTGTGTTCGGAGCCAAGGCGTACGAGGAGTTCGACGAGTACAAGTGGAGCAGAGCCGATGTCAACAAGAGGCTGGCGAAGCTGCGACTGTGACAAAGCTAACCGCTTGTTCCTTACACTACCAGGTCGAAAGTCAACAACACCTCTTCAAGGAATCTCCTCGGTCTGTACAGCACCCTGATCTATTTACGATTCCAGACTCGTCAAATACATACGCGTTGCGCTGTACGCGTGACTTGGCCTCAATGCAGACTGGGATAATTCTTCTTGAAGGTCTCGGTCGCCGAGATGTTCTTCCACCACTCCTTGGTCTTGCTGCCAAACGCAAATTCGGGGACGGACTTCCTTATCAGTGTTTGCAATGGGTTGAAGTCGTCCACTTGAGCACCCCCAGCATCCCAGAGCGCATGAGCGAGCCACGGTACGATGTGCAGATCAGCTGCCGTCACTCTGTCGCCAGCTGCATAAGGCAGGCTGAGTATGGAATCGAGTTCGTCCAGTCCGGCTGCGAAGTCTTTATAGCCTTGAAGCGACTCGGCAAACCAATCCTCACGATCGGATCCAGTCTCTTTACCATTGTATATGTCGTACAGCCTTCCGTTGCTTGCGATCCGGGGAGCATACAGTGGCACCTCTGGGTGCGAAGCGCTGTACTTGACAAGCTTCTCTCGTCTGTTCCCGATAAACCCGTTCCAGCCGCTTGCTTTCTTCTCTTCCAGTTCCGGCACGTTACGCGCATCAAGAAGAATGAGATTCGTCGAGAGCTGATCTTGATGGACATGGGCAATCAGTTCCTGTACTTTACGACGCTGTTCGGGACTCTCGGGAAACAACGAAGGTCTCTCCGGGTGCCCGGCGTCCAGATACTCCAAGATGTCCCCACTCTCGATCAACGGTTCCGCGAGCGTGTCCGAAGTCAAAGATGGAACGGTACCATTTGGGTTGATCTTGACGTAATCGGGAGCGAAGTTTTCTCCATTGACTGTGAAGGATCATTCAGGAACGGTCTTGGTGTACTATCGAATGATGCTTACCCAGGTCGACCTGCTTCTCTGTATACTCCTGCGGCTCATAGCCCTTTTCCGTGAGGGCGAGGTGTGCAACGTAGGCCCACTGCGAGGCAGTCGAGGTGTAGAGGGTGAACTATGATGGTCAGTGGGCCGGTCAAAGATACTTCTTGCAAGTTGCGTTCTGAATCTGAAGAGTCGCGGTACTGACCATGCTCAGGTATCTGGATTTGGGGGAAGCAATGTTTGATTTAGAGCTACGAGCCTAGAAAGACACGCGAGGCTGGCGTAGATGCTCGACATGGTCCTGTAACTACTACCTTATACTTACTGCAATTGATAGCTTTGGATTATGGAAACATGCTCACCATTGAGTGGGAACAGAGCTTTGTTGCGCAAGAAATTGTATCTGGCTGACTAGAATCAAGATACTTGGCTGACTACAAACAAGCTACCTGACATGTGCATGAGTTGATTATGGAAACATCTGGAGGAACTAGCGGGGTATTCGGTCACAGATGAAGTATGAGAGAGAAGTCGGAGAAGGAGAGGTGAGTCTTCAGCAGCCCAGAAAATAGTCCACTGAGATTGCTATACTTCACAGCATGGCAATTGTAACGTCGTATCCATTAACTTCGGCCACAACTATTCTTCTCTGGCCAACTCCTCCACAGCAACGCCTAGCATAGGTATGATCACAATAATAGCGCCAGCCAGACTGTGCGACTGTATGGTCGCTCATTTCTCCTTTCATCATCTTCAATTCCAAATGGAAAAGTTGCCCTGCGAAACCCTATCGTATGCCAGATCATTCGTCCCCCGCAACTCTTGCCATGCCTTCACACTCTCAATGCTGCGAAGGAGTATCGGCTAATCGAAAGACCAACTTCTCGCCGCTGACCTTGCCCTCTCTCATCTCCTGCAAACCATCGAACACACCTACCAGACCTCGCTGTCCCATTCTCACCGGAGCCGGCCTCAAGCGCCCTTCTGCTAGCAACCGTTCTGTGAGCCGCCAGAACCTTTTCGCATGCTCGAGATTCTCCGGTATCGCAGGTACATGTGCGCCGAGTTTGTCGAAGGCTTCGCCAAAAGCAGAGTAGCCGGAGGTATGCTTCGTCTCGACATCACCACGACGAATAGATTCCATCGCTGCTTTCAGGAGGAAGGTAATGGTTCCTCCTTTGGAAGACATGGCTTCTTCGCAGATGTTCCGGGAGTTGCCTTCCGAGATGCAATCGAAGGCCAGAGTGCATTTGCCGTTGGTCGACTCCCGGATCTTTCTTGCGCAGTCCGGATCCTTGTAGTCGAAGACTTCGTCTGCCCCAAGCGACTTGAGCAGCGGCCAATTGCGCTCGGAAGCAGTGGCGATGACTCTGTAGCCAGAACTGGAAGAAAGGAGTTTTGATAAGCTGGATCAATCTTGAGGCAGACTCGGGATAACCTACAGCTTGGCGTACTGGATGGCAAGGATGCCAGTCCCCGTGCTTCCTCCATAGACCAGCAAAGAGTCTCCGTGATACTCGCAGGAGCCAGGTAATGGAAGTCCCAGGCTCTGATAGAGCGCCTGCCCACATGTTGTCACACCGACCCCCAAAGTCGCTGCATCTTCATCGCTCATGCCCGCAGAGACCTACTTCAGAAGTCAACGATCATCGCTTGATCGCTCAGTCGCTGGAGCATACTAACTCTCAGGCCGACACCCCCCTTCACTAAGCAGTACTCGGCAAAGCATCCTAACAATCGCATAAGCGTTCCTCTTCATGCGCAGCGTGCAGGTCCTCGTACCATCTTCTGGATGTGTATCGTTGCCTCCATGAACGAATGCAGCGATCCGATCGCCCTTCTTCCAGTCGGCAGCAACTTTGGCAGCTACAGCTTCGATGACGCCGCCTAGATCAAGCAAGTCAGAGATGTCGATGTTCGTAGGTGATGTAGAGAAGAGATTACACATGTCGCTCCCAACGAGCGAGCCCGGGATGCCTCCATCGCCATCGATATGCTTCCTGAGAAATAAGTATGAGTTGCCCTTCGTTTAACGATGGAGGGCGATGTTACCAATCGGTGGGGTTCAAAGCTACGCAAGTCACTCTGCAGAGAACGTATCCGTCTCTCAAGGTTGGCAGAGGCACATCTTGAAGCTCAGCTTCTTGCCCCTCGTCGCTTTTCACAATCTTGATCGCCTTCATCGTAAGACAATATCAGTCCCGATGTCTCGAACCGACAAAGAGGAAAGTCTTTCCAAGAATTACGATTGTTCAATTGTTGATTTGACTATGTCTGCGTAGATGCGGTTCCGCAAGCGAGGTTCATTTGTGTCTATGGCTTTTTTCAACTTTGAGCACTACTGTACCATTACACCATCGTGTGAACTTCATTGTCCATTATTGTCCTGCCTGCGGGGGCACGTCACGGTCGTCTTGGGTCTCCACGAGCCTGGAATGGCATATCGCAATGAGTGGCTGCCTGTTTGATGGGACCGCGTAACAATCTAGGTGAGAGAAGTGTACAGACGAACCCATGAGCGGTTCCATCCGATGGGGGGCAGATGTTGCTGCAAGGTTTGAGCACTCCATCGTAGCGTGATCGCCGCTGTGAGTTCGAAGAGCGCTACCGAATACATGCTAAATACCTACGAGGATCTCACAAGGATCAACCAGTTGTGGAAATGGCCGTGATGGTTCGGCGAAGATCTGGAAGACATCGATCGTCCTCCTGTCAGTTCGGTGATCATGTTCTGCCGGTAATTCTGGCAGACGGCCTCGAAGGAAGGCGCAGGGGCAATGCATGTAATCTGCTTTATATTAATCTAGCTTTCCCACGTAGAGCTTGGAGAACTGCAAAGCCTCGAGAATGCGAAGGTCAAGACCATCTGCCAAGAGCGGTGGCCAAGAGCCAAGAGCGGAGGTGCTTTCAGCCTGAAGCCCTATATGAACCCGCAACGCCCTACCCTGGGGTATCCCGCTTCCCACAGCCAGCTCGTCATCTTCTAGGCTAGCCACCGGTCACACGACTCGAACAATTCCTCCATGCCATGTGCCTTCGACCTTGCAGCGAAGGCCAAGAGGTGAGGCCAAGCTGGGTAAGAGCATCGGCTGAAGATGAACGCATGTTCTCGCTGACTTGGTACCACGAAGTCACCCACGGCGCTTACATTTCCCTGTCGTCAGGCCATACCATAGCGAACATGTTCATTCCGGCCAAGACGACGGAGCCAAAGGCCAAGCTGGGTAAGATCTGCGGCTGAAGACGAACGCATGTTGTGGTATGGGGACACAGAATCTCCCCATGGGCCAGCCCGCGCCGTGGCGGCGAGGTCTATAAAGTCATCTCGGTCCTCCCGGGGATCAAATCACCACACAACGACTTCACTTCCACGACTCTTCAGCACCATTCAAGATGGTCGGCAGCACCTCCCTTCTCTATGCCTTGACGGCCGTCGCTGGCGTCATGAGCGCCCCAACTCCCTCCGGGACGGACTTCGAGGGCATTGTCGAAATCTCCGAGCCCGGCAACGAGACGGAGTCGCTGCTCATGAGCCGAGCCGGAACTCCAAGCTCCACAGGGTACAACAACGGCTACTGTTACTCGTGGTGGACCGATGGTGGCGGGACTGCCAACTACGCCATGGGTTCTGGAAGCCAGTACTCCGTTTCTTGGAGCAACACCGGCAACTTTGTTGGTGGCAAGGGCTGGAACCCGGGTAATGGCAGGTGAGTCGACAACCTTCGAGATTTGTAGTCGATCTTCCACTGACGCAGCACGGTAGGACCATCAACTTCGGCGGCAACTTCTCGCCCAACGGCAATGCGTACCTGACCGTCTACGGCTGGACCCACAACCCTCTGATGTAAGTCTCGCCCCATAACATCCCAGCATCACATACTAACCATCCGCCAGCGAGTACTACATTGTCGAGAACTACCGGACCTACAATCCAGGCAACGGCGCCCAGTTCAAAGGCAGCTTCACCCAAGATGGGTCCAATTACAACTTCTACCAGAACCAGCGCACCAACCAGCCGTCGATCGAGGGCACGCGTACCTTCCAGCAGTACTGGTCCGTCCGCCAGAACAAGCGGTCCTCGGGCAGCGTCAACGTGGGCGCGCACTTCCAGAAGTGGGCCTCGCTTAACATGGGTCTTGGATCGCACGACTACCAGATCTTCGCCACCGAGGGATACCAGAGCAGCGGGAGCTCCGAGGTTTATGTTCAGACTTCTTAGGTCATGGGCTCATGTGAAAGCAATTTGGCTGCTTGATGTGGCTGATGAGAGGAGGTTGATAGAAGTGGTATGAGAGATGGTGCGCCGAGCGCTCGGTCTTCTTTCGTTGTTGAAGTTCTCCAGCACGGCAGATTGTACCTCGTACATGAATACAAAACAATTGCAACCGCTTCTTGCCATCTTCCATCAATCAGAGCTGCAACATCCGGCTGTGGAGGTTTGGGTTCTCGCTCCGTGGTCGGAAGGTGAAGCAATCACTCGAGGAAACCGAAGCATGAGATTTGACCAATTAATTGTGCTCGAAGAACCTGCTCTCCTGCCTATCGTATACCCTCCAACCCCAGAGGAGAGAGCGCCATTGCGCCCATAAACGCCTTCCCAAGCGCAAAATCCAAACACCACGCTAAACTCACCCACCGTAATGCCTCAGTCCCCTTCCTCACTCGCCGCGCGTTGCGCCCCTTCCTCACTCTCCATCCACAACCCCCTTCCCCGCCCCGTCCTTCTCCTTTGCCTCACACCGAAACAAATTAACATGCCCATCATTAACCGCCCCACACGCAAGCATCATACGATGCGGATGAAACGCCGTAGCCGTAATCGGCGCATTGCCCCTCCCGCCCAGAGCAAAACCCCCTCCACCCCCGATCCGCCAATTACTCATGTACGGCTCAAAACTCGACAAATGCCTCAACTCAGTCGTGTTGTAGACACGAATCGTATGATCCGCCCCACCAGTCGCAAACACCGGCGCATGTTCATGGACGCTCAAACTCCTTAATCCCCGCGATGGGCCGCGGCCAGGCAAAGAGTTCACGGGATGTTGGAGCCTGATGTCCCATAACCGGACGGCGCCGTTGGATTCGGCGGAGATGAGTTCGCGGGTGCCGCCGCGCTGGAGGTGGACGCCTACGACCCAGCTCTTGTGGTCGCGGCGGCGGTCGTCCCAGCTCTTCACCATGCTATCGTGGCTCCGCAACCGCTGGTCGTAGACGCGCACGCTGCCGTTGCCGAAGCCGGCGACGAAGACGTTGCCTTCTACCTGATCGGAAGTGAGGCTCGTGATGCAGGATCCGCTCCGCGCCGGGATATCCGCGATACACAACTCACTGCCGGCGTGCCAGACCCTGACTACGCGATCGTCACCAGCGACGAGGATGCGACCACAACCCTGCTGCCAGTCAAACACCAATCCCGCATTCGCGTTATCGCTAACGACAAGGTCGCTAAGCGCGCGGAAAGAGGTAGCGAGCTGGACAGTATCCTTCTGAGCGTAATCCCTGAAAATCCTGATAACGCCGTCCGAAGAGCCAGTCATGATCATAGCCTGATCATCCTCATTGATAAACCGTAGCTCAGTAACTCTTGTCCCAGGAGGGTTGGAGTTGGAGAAGCGACATAACTGCCGAGCTTCAGCCCAGTCCCAGACGGCGATGCTGTCGCGGTCATCGGAGGTGATGAGGTGGTTCTCGAATTGATGAAACACCATCTTCACGGGCGCGGCGCCGATGCCGAAGTACCCGCACGGCACGTCCCAGCGTTGCGAACCAGCGGACTCCTTTAGCGGCTGTGTAGAAGCGATGATTTTGTCGTTGCGATTCCGCCGCCAGAGACGGGAGTTGTATGAGATAGATCCAGGCTCATCAGCTTCGGAAGCGCGCATCTGCGGTTCGCGGAAGTACGAAGTCGACCAGGCGAAGATGGAGGACGGCAGTGGAAGAGTCGGAGGCTGCATGACATCCCTCGGCGTAAAATGCGGTGATGGCGGGATGGGCGCAGGCGGCTGATGAGCAGGCCCAGGTATATTATCATTAGCATCCGGCGGCAACTGCGCAGCATCATGAGCAGTCAGCGGCCGTGATCTATACGGCAGCCTATCCGCCGTCATCGATCCGCGGTGCGGTTGCGATGGCGAAGGTGGTGCGTCTCGGTTCGGAGTCGTGCCTCGCCAGCCAACAGCACCTTTCGCCATCTTCGCCAGGTTCGCCATGGAGAGGTTCTTAGCGAAGTAGCCATCCGCCTTCGAAATCGTGCTGGAAGGACTCGGCGGTGTCCCTGGGCGGGAGTCTCGAGATCTTTGCTTGCTAAGCAACTCCATATCCGCGAGCGCCGAGCCATCTGGCCTCTTGACCTTCATGTTCAGTGATAAGATCTGATCCAGCACCTCGTTCGCATATCCACCGAGGGGGGACTCCAGCAGCGCATGAAGAACGTAGTCGACCAAGAGGCTCGCGTTCTTCGCCACCTCCGGATGCGGATCGGCAGACATACTCAACACCTGCCTCCACACGGCCCGATAGATCGTCTTCTTCGAGAGCAACCTGCTCGGGGCCGCCTCCTTTTCGTTCTCAGCACCACCAGCATCAACCGTAAACGAGACTTGCCGCTGATGACGTGCCGGCCTCGAACCGTTGATACGCCCATTCATCCCCTCATCCGCGCCATCCATCTGCGGCAGCACCTCAACCTCAACCTCTCCCTCCTTATCCACATCCTTACCAGCCTTCTTATCCCTCTCCTCAAGCAACTGCTCCCACGCAGCCACCAAAAACCTCCTCTCGTACTTCTTGATAAACACCGAATAAAACACGGTCAATTCCTTCCTAACCATAATACTCCCATCCATACCCATACTGCTCACCACACTCGCCAACGTCTCCTCCTCACTCGTAACCCAGTCCGTGATCTCGCCCGTCTCCACAAAAGACGCCAAAGCATCGAGCGCGGCGGCACGAACTTCAGGAACCGGATCATGGCTGCGGTCGCCAATGCGGCGGTGGGCGGAGAATTCGATGCCCTTTTTCTTGCCTTCGGGGTAGTCTTTCCAGAGTTGGCTGAGGCAGAGGAGGCTGAACTGGCGTAGGAGAGGGCTCTCAAGGTCGTTGAGGTGAAGAAGACAGTTGTCGATGATTCCGGGTGCTTCCTTGAGGACGGCAGCTTTGCCGTGCTTGAAGTCCTTGCAGAAGATGGCGACCACGAATGCACACATGGCACGGTGCTCTGCCGCGCTGTCCGAAGGCATGCCAGAGCCGGGATCCATGATGTTGGTGAAGTATTGAAAACCTGAGTCTTTGAGTAAGTCGGATTGGCAGGTCTGGTCGACAGCGAGGATGCGGGCCCAGATGAAAACCATCGGTGGCTTGAGCTCAAGTGCTTGTGATTGCAGCAATTTGAGAACGTATGGAAAGATGCCGATGCTGAGGGCAAGGTTCACAGCCCAAGGTCCAAGGTCAAGGAATTTGGAAAGCAAGATCAGCGCTCGTAGACGATGCACCTGAGATAACAGAACTTGAAGCACGATAGGCAACTGTTCTGGCGGCTTTGGGTGACCGTTCACTGTGGCGGAACTCGCAGGTGCGGAGGAAAGATATACTTCGAACGCCGAGAGTTGATCAGAGAAGAAGTCGGAGTGGATATACTCGTACTCAAGCGTTGGCGCAGGCTGAGCACCCGTGGGCGGGTTCTCATGAGCCTTCTCGATGACCTCCTGCTGCTTGGTCAAAGTCGGCAGTTGTGCGAGAATCATCTCTACCGCTAAATCCCAACTCTGCCACAATGGATGATCATGTGTATCGGGGATCGTGGGATGACACTGCGGTCTGCAATGATAGATCCGCATAACACGCTGAGCGAGGAGGAAATTCCGGAACAGCGCCGCCACCATGAGGTCCTGTCGAAAGAGTTTCTTAAAGAGCGGTTTGTCGAGGCAATTCCAAGCGATAGTGTCGGTGATGGCCGTGAAGATCCAGTTTAGCTCACCCAGTGGTGTTCTTCGCTCTGACACCTTGCCGGGTATGTCGTTAGCCTGCCCTAGCGTAATGTCGGAGGAGGTAGTCAATGGGTTTTGGAGGATGAAGAAGCGAATGGCCATTTTAATTGGAGTGGTGAGGCATGATGTGAAGATGTCGGCGGGAAGATCTGGGTTGGTGGGCAGGACTTCGTTCTCTCGACACGCTGCCAAATGGATGCAGTCTTCCCAGCGAGCCAGCGTCTGCTGTCGATTCGGATCACGTCTCGCAGCCTCTGCCGAAGCGTGCATGTGCTTCTGAACCCCGTCCATGAACCCACTGATGATGCCACCCGCAGCACTGCAATCCCACACCCACAAACCCGGCGCACCAACCCATTCCTGCAGATCGTAAAGGCTGATGGGAATGTATTGAGTATAGCTTCGATTGAAACACCACACCTCCCCACTCGCGGTTGGCTTGGGCACTCCATGGCCGTTGTAGTGGAACAAGATCCGCTCTGAGTGGGAGCTCTTTCTAAGAGAGGTAGTGTATCGCTTCAGCTCCTCGATGGTGGGATCCAGGATCACTTTGTACCGTGTTCGTAACGAGAGATTCTCGTACTGCGACTGCAAGTTCTTGCCGATCTGGGCATTCGCGTTGTTCGAGGAGCTCTGGTTCGTGCTATCTGGCGGGACTGGATCGACCCAGCATTCCAGCCTCGCGCATGGGTTCGTTTTGATGACATCTGGCGGATCGACACCCACGTTCAAGCAGACAGCCAGCACAGCAGAGACCGTCTTCAACCTGTCCTTCATCCTCCACTCGCCGATGATGTTGTCCGGTTTGGTGTAGTGTGGTGCGTTGCCTGCAGTCTCATGTCGCTTGTCCTCGTAATACATGAAGAAGTTTTGACTGAGCAGGTTGGCCCGCTCGAGGCTATCCAGCTGCATTTCCCAGCCGTGCCGTACTCGATGCTCCTTCTCCGTCTCATCCTCTCCCTCGTTCCCGTTCTCGTCGCCAACGCCGCCATAGCCTCGGGAACGACGACCACTCCGACTACTTACTTCTTGTTGATAGTCGGAAATGCCACTGGAAGCGCGGGTGAGCCTGGCAGTTCCTGGCATGTGAAGACCGCTGTCCTCATCGGAGTCGCTGTTGGTATGCCCATTTCTCCGATCTGGTTGGTCTTCGGGCAGATTTCCAGGCGATATACGAGTCATGGTGGTAGTCTCATCCTCCAACTCGAGGCTAAAGCCGCTGCAGTCGGTGGTATTCAAGAAGGGTCCAGGCATGTGACTAGCCTCCAAATTCAGCCGAGCCAATCCCTGTATCTCCGCTATCACCGTCGATCTCGAAAGCCTTCCAGGTCATGAAACCAGGACATCCAAAAGGCTCAGGACGGCATGGCCAAGAGCAGGCGAGAGCGCGACCGGCCGAAATGCGCTCCGACCTCCCTCTACAACGCCAACAAGAGAGTCTTGCTAAAGTACGACTCGGATGACGAAGATGCAGCGCCAACAGCACCACAACCCGTGGCCGACAACGTTTCAGCGGACTATGTGATTGCAGAGTATCCCGAGTCTGAAGTGGAGCAAGTGCCTGAGGTCAAGTCTGCCGTCCTCGACGAAGCCACAGTTAAGACGACGGAGCCACTACCATTTCCTCGTCGTGAGCTACCGAAGAACCCGAACACAGGTCAATGGCCCGCACTCGGCTCGATAGAGGGCCAAGGAGAGGACGAGTATGGTCGTGAAGAGGACGAGGCGATGGCGTATTTACGAGCTGTCAGGTGAGTTTTGCTTCTTCATATATCCTCCAGACTACCCCCGCTTACACTTCACATCAAGGACCTGGCGGCTGACCAGTCTCATATAGGTCAGAACGGCACACCATCCCCGAACTCCTCACAGCCCCCCGCACAACTTCCCACCAAGACCTCTATGAAAGCGGCACAGGCGACCACCGCGGCTTCTTCGAAGACGGAGCATACGTAGCATGCGCACCTCTTGGTCCCGCACTACCGCGAAACACGACCGTCGAACCGCAAGAAGCCTTCACCGCAGCGCTAAAACACCGCTTCTACACACATCGACAGCAACTCCACCTCTCTCCTACCGCAGATGAGGTGGCGGCGCTTGACGAGAGCCATCCCATCTCGTTTCCGCAGGGAAACAATAGGGCGTATGCCGACTGGCTGAGGTGTCTGCGTAGCACGCCGCCGCATTTGGCGCAATTGCGGTCGATGGAGCAGGACGTGGTGTTTGGCTTGTTGGAGATGGTGCAGAAGCACTCTCTACTGCGCACGAAAGAGACTAGTCCAACGGTTTCAGCATGGATCTGGGCACTCCTTGCACGTTTGGATGATGTGGGGACCATGAACAACGACCAAGTCTGGATTCTGCGCGAGTTTGGCAAGAAAGCTGTGCTCGTGCAGTTGTCTCTCGACAACCCCGAAGGTGCTGAGGCGCTTGAGCGAGAGTCGGGTGCAGACGCAGAGCCAGAGGTGTTGGTGAAGAACGGAGATGAACTTACGGTGGAGTTGGAGGACACTGCTGAAACGACGACCGACGAAACCACCCAGTCTCCAACTCGAACGAAACCAGAGCAAGGTGACAGCACGGTCAAAAACACCACAACTACACCGAAAGCGCGCGAGAACACACTCGCAACCCTCGACATGATCATCACCATTATCGGTGAGGTCTTCGGGCAACGAGACATGCTCGAATTTCGGAAGCCCTGGACTGAAGAAGAATATGTGCCAGAAACGGAAACTGCCGTGGTGTGAGTGATACAATTGACTTTGCGTGGTGAGCTCTCCAATCTGAGCTCGAAAGCTCCAAGCTTCGTCTCCGCACTGCGGTTGCAGCGGAGCGGGCATCTTCAGCAGCTCGAGACGAGTTTGAGAACAGCTCGCGCACAGCGTCCCTGCATCGGCGGACGTCACCTCTACATCCTGAAGAGGATTGTAGCTTTGTGTATATTATGTAGGTGCATTAACCTTCCACGTCATATTTCCCACATCATCTCCTCGTCAGTTCCTTCTCACTGGCTTTGCACTCCAACTGCCCACAATGGACTCCCTCCCCTCGAGCGGCCACAACCCTTCCTCCGCTACCAACGCCTCCTCCAGCCCTGAGAAACCGTCCAACCCAATCTCCAAACTGATCCACACCCATCGCCCAAAGTTGAATCGCTACGAAGACATCTACAAACACCTCCACGCCCACCCGGAACTCTCAAACCAAGAACATGAGACAGCAAAACTCATCGTCGACCATTTGAATTCAATCTCCCAGGACTGGGACATCCGACCCGGTATCGGCGGCACAGGCCTCTGCGCTCTCCTGCACAATGGCGAAGGCACGAAAATCCTCCTCCGCGCGGACATGGACGCCCTCCCCGTCCTCGAGCGCACCGGACTGGACTACGCAAGCACGAAACGCATGAAAGATGCCGACGGCGTAGAAAAACCAGTCATGCACGCTTGCGGCCACGATATGCACGTTACCGCCCTCCTCGCTGCGGCGGAATCTCTGTACGCTTCGCGGGAAGCGTGGTCCGGAACACTGATCCTGGCGTTCCAGCCAGCGGAGGAGCGCGGCACGGGTGCTCAAGCTATGGTCGACGATGGGATTTACGAACCCTCCAAGCACAATGTGCCAATCCCGGACGTCTGTTTAGGAGGGCACGTGATGCCCTTCCGCGCCGGCACGATCGGGACACGGAGGGGGTTGGTGGCGACGAGTGCGGATAGCATGAGGATTACGCTTCACGGCCGCGGCGGACACGCATCGATGCCTCATAGGCTGATTGATCCCGTGGTAATGGCCGCGAGTACGGTGATGAAATTGCAAACGATCGTTTCGAGGGAGGTGGATCCGTGGGACTCCGCGGTCGTGACAGTCGCCTCGATTCAAGCGGGCGACGCCGAAAATGTCGTGGTCGACGATGCGCGGATAGCAGTAGATGTACGGAGTATCGATCCGAGGACTAGGGAAAAGGTCAAGAAATCCATCGAGCGGATCGTGAAAGCGGAAGCTTTGGGCAGTAATGCCATCAAAGAGCCTACGTTCCAGACCACGCGATCGTTCCCGCTCACCATCAACGACGAAGACGTCACAGCTCGACTGGAACAAGTCTATGGCTCCCACTTCCCCTCCGTACCCGGCGCGGACTACACCTCCACCATACCCAAGCTCGGAGGAAGCGAAGACTTCAGCATCCTAGGCACAGCCGTGGACCGACCTTGCAGCTTCTTCATGTACGGCGGCACCGACACCAGCGTCTGGGACGCCTGCGAGGAAGAAGGCACTCTCGACGAGAAGATACCGATCAACCATTCGGGGCTGTTTTATCCGGTTGTGCAGCCGACGCTTACGGTGGCTTGTGATGCTTATGTTGCTGGGGCGTTGGCCTGGTTAGCGAAGAAAGAGTAGACGGGGATGGAGTGGTGGAGGATGACAGGGAGAAAGATGGGTCGAGTCTCTGTCTCGGTGAAGGATGTCGAGCGGAGAGACCACTGTGCTACGAAAGCAAGAATGCATGTTAGCCCAAACGAAACAAAACCCGACACGCAAAAGCGTCGATGGTAAGAAGATCGTGTTTTGTGTACATAAGACTTCTCACTCCGCTCACCACGCCGAATTCCGGACCAAATTCCGCTCCAAACGCCTTCAATGCTTCTTGTTCGCATGCTCATTACTCCCATGCTCCCGCAAAACCACGACAGCACACAGCCAAGCCACCCAATCCAGACCAAAATCAAAGGAATATCAACGATAGTTATTCGTACACGTTACTCCGGCTTCACCAAACTCAATGACCAAGCACCAGAACACCTTGGTACCAATTCAGTCATTTCTCTGCAGCCTCCTCTGCTAGTCCTTCGCTCTTCCGCCATAGGCGGGGATTGCAACACAGCTTCACCCGGTTCGAGCCGCCGATTTGGACTTGTTGCTTTCACAACCCAAAGGGTCGGACTTGATTCTGTCCCGCCCTGCTCATCCATTATGCTACCTCTCAACATGCTGGTGCAGATCACGGCGCACGACAGGGACCACCCTGACAGCTGTGTCATGCGCCATTGCCATCGATTCGCCTCAATACACGGCATCGCTTCGCCAGCTAACTTGCTCGCGACTCAGGTGACTCGACGATGTGATGACAAGCTGCCAGGACGCTTCACCTTTGTCCTTCGATCTGCTCTAGACGGCGTTATTTCCTTGCGCTGACTTGGTACCAGTGCCATGGAGCTTAGGCAACGAGTGTTGTCGGGACTGCTCCCGACCACTGCTTCTTTTAGACACATCGTCCGACTCCTGAGACGCCATGGATGGTAGTCTGATAACCCTCGTATCGAAGCAAAGCGGTGCGTTGGTGGCATTGGATTTTGGTCATGCCTGCAGTGTGCTTGTCGCGTGATGTTAAATCCGGGCGTATGGAGTGACTTCCGCAGTACAATCAGTAGTGAGCATCGAAACAGCACGGCATTGAAGTTCTTAGCGTGACAGCTCGAGAACTTCTGCATTCATGTGCTCATTCCGCTCTGTCGTGCTCTCAGATCAGGGCTCAGTCCCGTCCTCCTGAATTTGTACTTCATTCCCTCAGCGATCAACTTTCACAGGCTGCCATCCATTCATCCACCCCATAACCAAGCACCCAACCAACACAACCGCAGCCGCACTGATCATCTCATGTGCATGATATGACCTTGCCATCGTGCCTCCGCTATCTGGCCCTGTTGCGGTATTGGACTTGAGCACTTCTTGAGTCAGGAGCTGGGTAAGAAGTTGAGCTTGCTCAGGAGAAATCGGCCTGCCTTCTTCGATACCAGCGCGGGAAAGGAGGGAAGAGCTGGTGGTGTCGTTGCTAGGCATCAAGGTGCGAGAGGGCACCAGGGCGTGTCCGTTGGGCTCGGAGAACTTGCTGGCTGTGTCTGTTGAAGTCGTGGGCGAGGAGTGCTTCGATGGCGACCGCTTGGCTCCATTCGGCGAGCGGGATGACGTCCTCTCGGCATTCTCGCTTCGTTTCTGCTCGACCATCTCCGCCAAGCTCTTCCTCGCTGAATCGCGTTCAGCTTCTGAAGTTTCGGCGCGGAGGCGGAAGGATTCCATCTGCTGTTTCATCTCGTCCATCGAAGCGCGGAGCCGATCGAGCTGGACTCGGAGATCAGGCGGTCCATCCTGCGCGTCATTCCGAGATTCACCTTCGCGTGGTGAGTCTCGTCGTTCACTGTCTTCGAGTCGCTGCGCCCGCTCTTCGGCGCTTTCTCGAGCTGTCCGCTCTTGAGCAAGTTCGGTCTCTAGCGTTTGCATCCGCTGGTTCTGGTTCGTCAACTCGCCCTTAGCTAATTTCAGCTCCTCGCATAGTTTCAGAATATCACTCGAATGGTCGACTTTCGTAGGTGAAATGGCCTCCGATCCCGTCCCCGGCCTCGCAGTATCGCTCCTCCTCAACAGGGTTTGAATCATCGGATCTGCAAGTGCTCGCGCAACATCAGGCTTCTCCGGCAACGGCGCAGATGGCGGGGGCGCAGGCGGTTCCGAGAAATGCGCCTTCAAATCCGTCTTCGACTTGATCGGACTAGGTCCAGATTTTTCCGAACTTGACTTCTCCTTCAGTTCCTTGGTCTGAGCTTCCGGTTTGCCAGCCAGCATGGCCTCAATAGCCTGTTTCGCGCGATCGAGATCCTTGGACTGCTGCTCCGCGTACTTCAACTCTGCATTCAGCTTCTTGACAATATGCTCCATGCTGATCGGATTCAGCCAGTTCCGCATGTGCAGACCTTGCGGCTGAGCTTGGCCCATCGCTCCTGCGCCTTGCCCCAACGCCCTGTTACCGGCCATCGCCCCCTGGCTGCCATTCCTTCTCAACGGTCCAGTCCCATTGACCATCTGGCCTCCATTACTCGGATCGAGTTCGCCGAAATGCAGTGGATCATTCATGCTTATTGCTGTCTGGCCGAAGTAGCCCGCGTGTTCGACCTTCGAGCTCACCTTGTGGTGAACGACTGTCTTCTGGTCTTCGCTCACGATGTCGATGCCGAGTTCGAGTAAGTTGCCTTCTGCGAGCTGCCGCGGCTCAGATTCTCGATTCTCGGGTGAAAGTCGCTCGCCATTGACGAAGGTACCATTGCTGGACTTCACATCCCGGATAAATACCAGGCCAGTGTCACGCTCCGCCCAGATCTCTGCATGCTGCCGTGAAAGCACTTTTGAGTCGAAGAAGCCGTTCAGAGGTGTTGGCAGGGTCTTCTGGTTGGTCTGCCGGCCGATTCGTAGTACATCAGGATAGTATGGTACAGTGATGGTCTTGCGCTCGAATGTGTTGTTCAAGGGCATGAGATGAAGAATCACGGGTGGTGGCTGAGGCGGGGTACCGCGGATGCCATTGGGTTGCTGTGTATTGCTGGCCATTTGCTGTGATGGGATGAGGGGTGCTTGTATCGCCGACAATCCTGATGCTGCAGGCGGTCCCGACGTCGCCGAGCTGACTGCTTGTGTTCGGGCAGCAGAGATGCCTGTCGCAGGTTCTGCTTTGCCAGGCGGCCACAGTCCTCTTGTCTGCTTTTTTCGTACCACCCAGCTGCCGGCCTCCGGAGGTGCCATCGGTGTGTTTCCGTTCGTCGTAGTCTGTACAGGTGGTGCTACAACGGTAGCTGTCGATGTAGAAGAGGCGTTTGACGCGAGTGAGGACGAGGAATTCTGCCGCTGAACGGTTTTTCGAGGGCCGGGTGAAAACATCCTGGTGACTTCGTCTGGGTTCATGGCGCCAAAGCCGTTGCCGTTAGAAGTCCATCCCATGCGCGTGCTCGGCTGGAACGATAGAGGAGGTGCGACGGCCGTCATTGGGGGGAGGTGTGGTCGTGAAGCTCGTGAGGTGTGCTTTCTCGTTTCACCAAGTCTTCCGTGATGCCTCCTTCACACCCCAGTCCCCGTCCAGCCTGCCTCTCTCGCTCACGTGTAATTATACAGTCGCTCAATTCCTCACTCGCTCGTCTCTTCATGCGTAGTCGTTCAATGCAGATCTCCAAGCACACCTCGAATGTCGTGTCGTGTCAACCAACGTCCCCAAGGACACACACCCTTCACTCTTGCCCTTGCCTACTCGTAACAATGCCGTACCCTCCAAATCGGGCCTGCCAACTCCGTCTGGAAGCTGAAAGGAGGTGCCGCGGCGAACCTACTCGGGGCTGGTGTCGTCCTGATCGGCTCCAAGCGCTCCGTCAGCGCAATGCCTTGCCGTCTAGCTCATCCAAGGGCATCAAATCGTGTGTCGCGTCACGGGATGGCACGTGTCGTCGTTGGTGGACATGGTGGTGGTGGTGCAGCTTCTTTGGTCATCGCGAACCAACACTAACATCGTCCCGGCTTGGCGGGAGAGGCCGAAGCGGGCGACTACATCTGTACATGCATCCGCACTCTTGAGCAAATACCTACTACATTGTTGACTGTACCTACAAACGCGTATATCACACCTGCGCACACATCCAACATGCCTCCCGTCCGCGCCGCAGAAGGCATGTCCGGGCCCTCAGCTTTCGATAAGGGTACATCTCCCTCCTCCTCCACCAACCACACCTCAAACACCCCGTCCTACGTCCTCTGCAGTCGCTCAAGGCTCTCGCTAACGCTCGACCAGCGAAAATGGGCGCAATGATGGGCAGCACCGTCGGCCTAATCATCGGCTTCATCTTCGGCGCCACAAACATCATCCGCTACGGCCCAGGACCCAACGGCATGATGAGGACCCTAGGGCAGTATATGTTGGGCAGTGCTGCGACTTTTGGGTACATACAATCTCCTAACGAGAATTATTTCTGGGAACAGGTGCTGATAATGGAGATACAGATGCTTCATGTCCATCGGCACAATGATACGAACGGAGAGCTCGCCCATCATGACGGAAGCGTTCCGGAAAGCGCAAGCGAGGCATGGGAGGCCGGTCGTGACGCCGTATGAGCGCTTGAGGAGGGGCAAAGAGGCGGTGGTGATGTCGTAAGAGAACGAGGGGAGGGACGGGGGATGTGTATATATTATGCTGAGGGTTTAGCGATGGGGCGTTTCAACGGGATTGCTTGGGTCAGGTGAGACGGAAGAAATGTCATCTTTCTACTCACCACGGGAACGATGTGCAGGATTATCTCGCCGCTTCCGAAGGGCGTGGCGAGACACACCGTCTGATCACAAGGAGTTGAGTATTGCTTTCATTTCATTCCGAGAAAATTCCAGTGCTTATGCTTTGGTAGTCCCAGTAAGTGTGAAAAGGGCGGCTGTGCTGGTCCTGTTCCTCATAGAGCACACGTAAGAACGCTCGTGCCTTCACAAGGGATGGATCCATGAGGGGAAGCCTGCTCGCCGGGACCATTGAGGGCTGCGCCGCGTAAGTAGTACTGCTTATGCTTGTGCAATCACAGTAAGTAGACTGGTGGCCAGCTTAGCTGTTGCATGCGTCTCTACTCGTCAAGTGTTGCTTTCATTCCGGTCTCGCAACGCACAGACTCTCGTAGTAGAGCATGCACACACACGGTAAGCTACAAACGGTGAGCTAAACAGGCGAGCGCTTCTTCAGCCATCCCTACAGCAATGGCGATTTCGGATCTTAACTTCTTAAGCACCTTACCATCCATTGTGCCCACCGGTTCCGTCGGCTTCGTACGTGGGTCGCACGTCCAGCTACTAACTCAGCATCGGCACTGACAGCTCGTGTCCGCACTGACATCTAGTCTCATTACTGACCACCACCACCACCATCACCACCATCGACATCCTCTAATTCTCCAGATGACCTACCGGCTGCCATGAAGGCGACCATATTCGACTTAATACGACTTGGACTTGCTAACCATGGCACGATGCTGGAGGTTCCCTCGCGAGCTGGATTCCTGGACAACTTGCGTAGCGCTACGAACCTTCCACATTATCGTGGAGGTTTGAGCTCGGACCCAAATGTGTGCTAGTCTTTTGCCGGCGTCCATCCATTGGACTTTGAGCTTCCTCCATCCTCACTTACAGCACCATTTTGTGCTGCACTCGTCCAACCCATACGCTGCATTCATTTTGTCAAATTCAAGATGGACGCTACTGTACCAGCCAACAATGCTTTCAGCTCTGAAGCCGCCGCCGAGAAGTTCGTCACTGGTGTGATTGAGAAGGCCAATATCTACATTGAAGCAACGCACAACGAGCAGATCAAGGCAATCGAAGACCAGATTGAGAAATTGAAGGCCAGGAACAAGAAGCATGTCGATACTACCAACGCTCTCATCAAGAGCAACAACGAGGTCGTTACCGGATACGATGTACTAAGTACACGTTTTACGACTCTTTTGGGAGAGGTCGAGCAACTCAAAGCTGCCGCAATTACTGAGCATAAGAAGGACGACATGTCAAGACAGGACCTACATAAGGATGATGAAGGGTAAAGGTGTGCCCAGCTCTAATAATTCATCACTTGCTGACCGAATATAGGCATCGCCGCGAACAGCGCAAGGCGGAGCAAGACGAGAAGAATGCATTGACTGCTAAGGTCGAGGGGCTTGACAACACGGTCAAGAAGGTCGTCGCCGACAACAGCAAGATCATTGCCGTGTTAAATCAGCAACGCGCTCGATGTGCGCAGCCGTCGGGAGTGGTCCTGCAGCGGCACATGGCGGCTCTTACGGAGCATAGGCGGAAAGCCGAGGCCGCGCGGGCGAGGGATGAACAGTACGTTTGCATCTCGCCTGGATATACACTACGGCTGCTGACTTGACCCAGGCATCGCCGTCAGGTGGTCGCAACATCGGAGCTTTCCACCCGCGTGTCTCAGTATGTAAATATGTGATACACTCCCACGGGTGATGAGGCTAACTTCATGTAGGGATCAAGACATGTTCGACAATGATACTGTGGCGCCTACAGCTTACATCCCGACCCAAGCTGTACAATCCAACACGACGACCAGTCAAGCGACCGAGAGCTTGCCCGCACCTTCGACCACCAGTCATGCCAACAACAGGGAAGTTGATCGCAGCTCCAGAGTCGCACAGCATGCTCCCTCCCTTGCGCAGGCACCTCTCAATGGTACGATGACGAACCGTGAACTCAAGTCAACGGCAGGAGGAACTGGTGCAGATGGCACACAAGTGCGCCCTACCAAGAAGCCCAAGCTAGTCATACTCAACAGCAACCGCCCGGCCTCACTGTCACAGTACGTGCTACACAACTCATGAAGTGAGGTCGCTGACTCAAATCAGGGATCATGTGATTGGCAACACCAACCCTACAGTTCCCAAGACGCACACCAGTCCCACGAACCCTGGTTCACACACTCAGATCGCCTCCGGCTCAAGCTACACAAGGGCACCCGCGCGATACCCAACAAAGGCAGCACTCAAGGCTCACGCAGAGGACATCATGAACGGGGCGCCGTCCACAGATGGTCCCAGTGCCATGTCCCGCTCGCAGTTGCTCTACAACGTGGCGCAGCGGGTGGTGCAGAGAGCGTCGGAAAAGGTACGTTCTGTACACGGCTGGTAAAAGTTACACCACTGATCATTGACTAGTACCAGCCATCCAAGTTGCTCTCGAGGCGTGCCAAGATGGGCTTGCGTAAGCACATGCACGTTCAGCACGAGATGGAAGATATGTTCATGCCAGCATCGCAAAGGGCCAGGCGAGGCGTGCAAGCTACGCGGATCAGCATGGGCCCAATGGCAGCCATGCGAGCGCCAGCCGCAGTCCCGATCCGCTCCGCCTCCACGTCCGCGAACGTCTGGCATGCTGCTGTACCACAAGCACCAACTCCATCCGGTACGCACTCTGATGCAGATCTACCAAAATCCAGGCGTGGTCGAGTCCTGCGGAAATCTGAGAAGGCGGAAGAGGCGACGGATACGGAGTGGCTCGATCATTACGAGGACCTCTAGGTCGTGTTCTGAAACGCAGGATTCCACCACATTGCTAGTGCTCTGTGAGCAATTGCACATGCACAATGGGCATTGAGAAGTGTTGGGTGCTATCTTTGGTCATCGCAATGGATGTTTGACGCAAAAGATGTGGCGACTAGCGTGGAGTTCAGGCTGGGTACACGAGGGAGACAAGATGCTTTCGACGGCATGCTGAAAACCATCCTCGACGCAGTTGAGTAAGCGCGACCAGATGGTTGTGAAGTAGTTTGTAAGAGGGTTGATACTGCTCGTAACGAAAGCAAAATGTCAAAAGCCTATACTCTTCCGTTCTCTCGTTGCCTCGATGAATTGACTGAGATATGTATCGAACCGGTCGACCGGTCGACCAACCAGTCGACAGATACAACTCACCTCTAGCGCTCGAGTCTAATACAGGATGCTGCAGACTACTACAGAACAGCACAGACTACTATAGACTACTCCCGAATACCGATCGGGATAGAAGGAGTTGGTAACAAAGGGAGAAAGTACGCGATATAGGTCTGCGAATATAAAACGTACATAAGTACAATGCTGAGCTATCTAATCTACCGATCAGCTTACAACCGAGTCTTCATAACGTTATGAGTGAGATCTCTCTACAATCACATGCGTCTCGACTTTCCAAAAGATTATGCAAATTGCTGATTCCAAATTTACCGACGCGGTGATATTTGGCCGGGTCTACTTCGGTGGAAACTCGGGGAGGTCTCAGGCGTCCAACCTCACATGTTGACTCGACTTCCGGCTCTACTCCTCCTTCAAACATGAAGATTGTTCTAGTCAACCTTCTGGAAACCGGCTCGAGAACGCGCTTGTGACCGGTCCACGCTGTCTGACTCTGCATTGTCCTCTCCTTGAACGACTCCTCGCTCAGCACATCTTCTCAGGAAGAATGAGACACAAATGTAACGGGAAGCGGTTGTAGCAGTAGCAGAGCACGAGGTGGTAACGAGGCTCATATGTACACGCCTGCAGTCACTCTCAGCGATGCAGGAAGATATAAGCAGGATTGTATGTAGTCGAACGACAGTCAAGATGGCTCCGAGAATGAGCAGGGATGACATGAGGGAGCAACGGGATGAATCGGGTCGGGCTAGAAACAACACTTTGGGGAGGAGTGGAGTGGATGACATGGCTGTACCTACATCGGGGGGTTCTAGCGAATGGTAGGGATATGGAGCGTTCCAATCCAAGAGTTCTGTGCCGCACAGGTGAGATGAAAGCCGGTTGACGTGTAAAGCTCCCACTCACAACGAAAGATGATGTGTAGAGTACCTCGCCCTCTTTCAAGGCGTACCGGCAGAACTTCTCTGTTTATTTTAAAGTTGAGTATTGGTTTCATTGCCTGCGAGTTCTTATGGATGGGCATTCACAATAAGTATAATGGCGGATTGTTCCATTCGTTATTGCTGCTTCGAAAGTAACTCTACGCCTCTGCTTCTTGTATGAGAAATGCCTGAGCAGTGACGTCAGGGGTAGTGGTAAGCTGCTATCGTCGTCCAGGCTGTCGCAATTACTATAATTGCGATTGTTTCTTTCATCATTGCTGCGTTGATGGCACGTCCATTGACCCTGTCTCTCGCATACCGGAATTTCAGCAGTAATGGCAGTTGAAGCGGCGAGCTGCTATGCTCGTCGCAGTGTTGTGAGAGCAGGTCCGGTCGACTTCCTCGTTCAATTGACGACACTACACAACGGAGAAGCTAGAAGAGAGGATTGCGAAGCTTGAGGACGAGAGCGAGAAGCAGGCTGGGAGGATTGATGTGCTCGAGAAGCAAGCCGAGAAGGTTGACACGCAAGCGGAGGAACTGAGGCTGCTCAAGACGGTTGTTGATACGCTGCTCCAGTCGTCTCACCAACGACACCAGGACTTACACCAGCAGGCTGCAGGACAACGGTATGATCCATTCCACACAATGTTTGTCGACATTGTTGACCGTGCTTAGGAACACCACGGTCAACAGCACGACCCTGGTCACTGCTCCGGCTGTAGCAGGAGTTGGTTTCGAAGAAGGCGATCAGGGATAACCGTATGATTCACCTTGCCTGATCTCTCCACGTAACTGACTTTAAACAGGCGGGTGACACCGCTTCCACAGGCGCTGTTGTTGGACCAGAGGGCTCTAGCCGCGAACCATAGTATGTCCCACCTCCCATATCGAATCCTCATCGCTAACTCATGTCAGTGGTGGAAACATGATTGAAGCGAGCCTCCCGAACGCTTGGGACGATTTGTACAACACCACGTGCCTGTGTTTCAACAGCACAAAACGGGAAGTTCAGCAGTCGCACTGAGGAGGGCGATGAGGGGGAGGTCACATCTTCAGAGGCTACTTCTCAATTGCAGTCCACTTCGCTACACGATACGCCGGTCTCGAGTTCGTCAACAGACAACTTGTACTGGACTCCTGGGGAGTATAGCCAGGATCACCAGATACGCACGGAGCTATCAGCACCCGGACGTGCGGGCATCAAGCGCCATATCGGATGCAACGCAGGCGAGACGTCTCCTGGTGCAGAAGAGCCTGCCGCAAAGAAGCATCAACTGCCAGTCGCTGCCAACATCAAGAAGTCGAACCGCTCCACGTCAGCAAACGCCCCGAAGCAGAGCAAGCTTTCGATCGAGCCTCCAACCCTTACAATCACGCCTCCCCAACTCAGCATCACCTACAACGACCAAGGCATGGGCGACAACATCATTGTCAGGGACCGCCCACTAGCCACTCCCTTCTCGGGGCGTGCCGTTGACGAAAGCCCAACACGAAGGTTAGAAGCATCCGCACAACATGCGCTGGATGTCTGTGGATCGACTCCGACTACACAGGCTCCGACGCCAGCCACCAAAGCGTCCTCGCTAATCACTACATTCGGCGGCAAGGCCGTGAAAGACATAGCGTATGCAACAGCCGGCCGTATACGAGACCTCATATACCCTCCTCCACCCGATATGTCTGCTCTCATCGAGCCGAAGGATACGAGATTGATTCGCTGGCTTGACGAGTCTCCACACTTCCAGCCGCTAGCTATGTCTCTCGAGTCGGTTCGTAAGCTCTCCGCATCGTCCATCGTCGGTGTTAAGTCTACTCTTCAGGAGGAGATGCGTGCACGCGACGATATGTTCAGGCCAGCATCCGAGTCCACCGCCGAAGGCACCGCGCAGACGCCGGCCCGCAAGAGCCAGAAAGGCCGGCTGAGTGAGATGGGTACGAAAGCCGCAAAGGTCCCGCAGACACCTGCCCTCCAGAATCGGGAGGCTGGGGAAGATCCTACTGTGCCAGAGGCCGTTCGCCGTCTTCGCAGCAGAGGGGTGATGTCTAAGTCTGCCGCCACCATTGAGGAAACGCCGGCCTTGAAGCCGAAGAACATTACTCTCAAGACCGACAGTGCGTTGTATGTGGGAGGCGCAGGGCAGCTGTCAGCTTCCTTCGGTGTCTCCGATGAAGAGGAGCCGACGATGGGAATTGCGCACAGCGCCGCAGAAGCACCATTCAGCACAAGCAGCGGCAAGGTGCAGAACACGGATCTGCCCCAGTCGTCACCGGACGTTCTCAACAACGATGTCGGCAGCACACCGTTCACGATCCGCAGGCATGCCACCTCGCAACCCAGCTCTGGCTCTGCGGCCGATCAGGCGCTGGCGGCGGATGTGCCTGTAGCTACAATCGAGCGAGGCGACAACGGTAACGTAGGCCTCGAGAAGAAGGGCAGGAGGAAGTCGCTGAGGCTGAAAAAGGCTAGCAACGACGACCCGTAGGAGCGAGTCTGGGATATGCTGCTGGGGATACTCTGGAGCTGTTCGGGTGCCACGCACGAGCGTGGAGGGTCTTGTTTCACTGGCGTAGCGTTTCGGTGTGGTTGTACGTACACGAGGAGGACATTCGAGTGTGGAGGGCATAGTAGGGCATATCTGGTTGCTCGCACGGAGGAGAATTACTCGTGGTAGGTTGGACTGCACAGTCAGTGTACTGCTGTGGTGCGTGTTAGATTCACCAATCTGGCTCTGGAAGTTGTACACTTTTCGTATTGTCACTGGCATCTATCAGTGGCGTCTGATGGAGAGTGTGATACCTTACGCATCACAGTTCTTAGACTCTGATATCTATCATGTGACAGCGAACGGGGACGGTAGAGCTCGGACCCGCTCCTGCCTGAATATCGCCCGACCTCATATTGATTACCAGACGCACAACGTTGGAAATTTTCGCCGTTCGCGATCCGACCTCACGTTCATCTGTACCCCATGACTTTCTCACCAGCAACATGAGCCAGAATCTTCTGGACGTGGGCGCTGCCCTGACGAGTTTTGTGGATGAGGTGAAGGCAGAACTCCAGAGCTTAAAACAGGCCAACGCCACTTTGTCTGAAAGTCTTGAGGCATCAAAGGCACAGGTCACCGAGCTCACGAACAGTGTGCACATACTTCAGGCCAAGACAGATGGCGCGGAAACTGCTATCACCGCGCTCCAAACTTCTCGACAGCAGACTATCGAAGGGGTGGCGGAGCAAGGACGGAAAATCGAGAAGCTCATAACGAAGGAGAAGAGCGCACTGGAAGTCTTCGAAGAGATATACGAGACGAACGCTGGTTTGGCTCATCGGCTGGGGGAGCTGGAGCAGCAGTTGCAGTATGTCCTGTCTTGCTACCCCGTCGAACATAGCTAATACGATGCAGCAATCACCAGATGGACGCAGATGCTCACACAGAGCCAAGGTCACCGTACGGGAGCTCTCCTCTCCGAAAATCGCAGCTCAGTCGGAGCTCGCTGAGGTCGCTCATTCCATCTCCCCATAAAGTTGGCGATGCGCAGCAAGAGTATGTCTCCCGCTTGATGGACGTGGGCACTACTAACAGCCAACAGAGACTATGACATAAAGAGCGCCAGTCCAGAGAGACAAGTTCCAACACCTAGATCCCGGTACGACTACAGCTGGCTCAAGTCCGACAATGCTGAATCGCAGGAGCCGAGCTCGCAAAGGTCTTTCGTCACTGCTCGTCTGTCGTTCGAACGCGACACCTCGGTCGGAACCGATATGACTTTCGGGAGGACACCGCAAGCAAATCGACTCTATCAGCGGGGCCAAATCCCAGGGGGAAGATCACTTAAACGACTCCTCCCGATCAAGCCAGCCCAGAGCAGGGAGACTGGCCGTGAAGAGGCTGGTGGGATGCCAGTCGGACGATACGTTGAAATGTTGCCGCTCGGCAGGCCAGCACAAGGCATAGACTCCGACCGTTCGGACGGCATGGCTTTAGTACCGCTTCAGCCACAGCAAGATGTCAGTGAAGGCACCAGAAAGAAGCGCAAGATCGCGAATGCCGCAGAAGACGTACTCGAAGGCGACAAAGATGCGCAAGACGGCGTGTTCAAGAGACCAGAGTTGCCCACAAGAGCCAGCAAGAGATCCACGGCCCGCCCCACGCCCCAGGGGTCTTCTCGGACCAAGCAGGCCACCAAGACCAAGCCCGCGCTGACAGCTGTGGTCGACGACGTTATAGAGGATGTGGAAGATGAAAGCAGCGATATTGTTGTTGCTCCTCGCACACAGACTGCCCAGCCACCAGACAGCAACTCTGCTGAAGAAGTTATAAGGTCGAGTAGCCTCGATGGCGCTCACCAGCAGCAAGAAGACGTGCAACCAGAATACGACACACCCCACCCACACTCCGCTCTTTATCATGTTCCAGACACAGGTGCAGAGACCCTGCTAACCGCTGCTCGCTCGGATGATATGGCGCCCGCATCCAGCAATGGTCTTCAAGCCAGGGAGACGCACTCAGTTCTTCTGGCCCGCTTCAACGCTCGTACGGGATATGTGCAGAAGTCAGCCTCTAGAGCGACGGCTGACACAGCAACCGCTGAGGCTGCAGCTGGTCCGGGCATCGAGGAGGCTGAAGCGGATGACAGGGAAGCCATCTCGCTCGAGCCGACGAACCGGCGTAGTCGCAAAGAGCCGTCGAAGTCTGAGTCCGTATCTTCCGCTGGAGTCGAGAAGCTGAAGGCCGCTCCCACGAGCAAGAAAGGGTCCGCACGCAAGCGAGTTTCGAGGTTAAACCCGACGCTGGAGCCGGAGCCAGAGCTGGAAGTCGAAGACGAAGATGACGATGAGGACGCGACCATGCAGAACAACGACCGTCCTGCACACAAGCGATCAGCCAAGTCAGCTACCATCGGAGGCGGAAAGCACAAGTCTCCCACGAGCGTGAGAAGGGGCACACGTCGCTCTACAGGCGCGGTCACGGAGAGAGTGCAGACTGTTGAGGCCGCGGAGGCCGATGAGCCCGAAGAGCCTGAGGAGACAGAAGAGCCCTCACCACCGATCAAGAGGCGGTTGCGAGATGGGCCAGTGAAGTCAGCGAAGGGGCAGGATCCGACGGACTGGTCGCTGATACCTAAGAAGTAGCCGGTCGTGGTGTGCCGCGGGAGCAGGAGGGTTCCTCGACGGACGGGACCGCGTGCAGCAGTTGGAGCGGCTGACTGTGAGGACTCGGTTTGGTAGGAGTTGAGGGCGTCCATCCTGGTGACGGCGAGTCGTGAGAGTGTTTCAATGCACGTTGCAGAGAAGGAGCACGAGCTTGCTTGGTACGCTTGTAGTGGGTGACAGCTACAACCGCATGTACAGCAGCTTCTTCATATGATACATACGATGGTGTAACTTCTCTTCTCTCATAATGGCCCAGTTCCTTCCACAAGACGCTATACAGGTACGAGCGTGGTGTCCTCCAAACCACTGCAGCTTGTTGACTGAAACAAGTGATCGTCTGCCCTCATCTGCCTGTCTTCCGTAGTAATGGATTCTGCTGTGCTTGCTCCCCTCATGCATGCACCACTCGTTGCCCCGACTAAGCTCTACCAAATGGAGTCAGCTCATTCGTCAAACGAACTGAAAATACTGTTCTCGTACCTTGGGAACGCCAATACTTCTATTGTGTCTTCTTGAGCACGCTTCGAATATCTGTGACGTCTAATGTCGAGCGATGGATTTCTGATTCTGTGGATGGAACGAATAGGCGATCTGTAGAAGAAATTCATCACTACTCCGTTGCCGATACAATGAACGCTTCAAGTACAAACAAGGACCGGACGACGTACCATCACGGCCGCTCTATTTCTCCATACGCCATACTCCTGCTCAACCAGAACACATCGTCAGCCCGTTCTCGCAAAGCGCTTCATTACCACCATCTCATTCTTCTCCTTGCACTTGCCCCAATACCACACATTCTTCCCCATCTTCTTCCTGCAACGCAAGAAAGAGGGATCAAGTACCCTACCAAGCATTCCGATCCCAATTCGGATCCTGCACAAACCCCCCCAACACCCTACTCCCCGTCTGCAACAGCGGATGGCCAACCACAATCCTCAAAAACCTCTCCAACCCCCTCCTCCGCTCCTCAATCACCGCATCATCAAACCGATTCAGGTACACCTTCCCCGGCAACGGCGGTATACTCACCCTGGCGCTTTCCCTCTCTAGCAGATCCCTGAAAACCTCGAAATCGCTGTACCGTCTGCGCACCTCGCTTCGGCGCAGTTTGAAGGCAGGGATGTTGGTGGAGAGGCGGATGAGGTAGGTGGTGTAGCGGGACGAGGGGGAGGAGGTGGGTTGGTGGGTGGAGGGGGAGGTGACTTCGAGTTCGAGGAAGTTTTCGGGGATGCCGTAGATTTCCTCGAAGGATTGGGTTTGAGGGGCGGGACCGGTTGGGGCGAAGCCCGAGGGGAGGTGGAGTTGTTTGGAGGGGTGGGGTTGCTGCTGCTGTTGTTGGTCTTGTGGTGGTTGTTGCGACTGAGGTTGCGGAGGAGGGTCGGGGCGGGGTTCGATGCGCTGCATGTTGCGCGGTAGAGGGTGGTTTAGTTGTGGTTGTGATCTCTAGGCGTTGCTGTGGTTTCTGATTGCACCGTGGTCGATCGTGGTGTGTCGTGTGCTGTTGAAGTACAAGAAACAGATTTGGCAGTTGTGGCGGGGTTCTCCAAGGTTTAAGTTTGCTAGCGCCATCAGGCACGTGAAAGTGGGGTATGAAGAGAATAGGGCAGGAACTCGAAGTGAATGCAAATCTGCCTTTCAGACGCAACGGTTGGATGAACAGCCTGTTGACGTGCTTTGATAAGGAACAGCAAATGCGCTCTGGGGTATCTCTAACAAGCAAGCAAACATCGTCCCACAATCTAGACTCCAGGACCAGACTTCGGCGTCATCTCCTTCCGACTGACTCATTTCCGTCGTATCGACACCTCCAGCGAGCTCGTGTACCGAATTCTTGACTCCGGGAACGGCTCTTCTTCCTTCGTGAGCTTCCCTTCGATAGCCCCATTCGTGTCGGTAGTGGATCCCGACGGCGATGTGTCTTGTTGAACTTCAACACCACCCTCAGCGTCCTCCGTCTCAATTGGCTCCCCCTCGTTCACCTCAATATCATCGATCGCTCCAACGCTTCCCGTCCGCATCGTCATTGTATACTGCTCCGCCCTCTGCTGAAACCACAGCGCAAACTCCAGCACCTTCTGCACAGCCTTCCCGGTTCCCTTCAGCACCACTTGCTCCCCTGCACCATCCTCCTGCCCCTTCTTCTTCCCACTCCCAGCCCGGTTGTTCCCATCTCGCCGCCGACCCTCCACCTCCTCCGCAATCTCAAGGATATCATCCTCACCCCTGCCCTTCCCACCGAATCCTCCTCTACCTCGTCCTCGCTGGTTCTTCCGCTGCTGCACAACAGTCGTCGCACTTTGAACCTCTCGCTTTTCTGCGACTGCAAGAAGCTTCTCCACTCGCTTTATGACGGGTATGAAGGCCGTTCGAGCTGATATGTAGATGAATTTCGGTTGGGAGGCGCCGGCGTGCGGGGAGGGGATCGCAGGGCGGAGGAGGGGGCGTTTGGATATGTGTGCATCTGGAATTATCGTTAGCGGATGGCATGTTGTAGAACATGGAGAGACGTACTCGGTGGAAGTCGGGCGAGCTTCTTGTGGTGTGGACGTTTGGAGGTGCGGTGCTGAGGCTGCTTGGTGGGTGATGCAGCGGCCATGGTGAGAGATGTACGACCGTAGCCAGGTACACGAAAGTACGCACTCTCAAGGTAACATGATGTTCATATGGATCTGGAAATATTGTCGTCGCTACCGAGAGAGAAAGGAAAGCAAGAGAGTCAAAGCTCCATGTCTCGGACCTGCATATGCACCGTCTCTAGACATATACCACGAACCTCACTTCATCTCTGCTTCTCAATGCTCAGACTATGCGCCTCCATCACCTCTCCCTCCCCAATTTCACCGCCTACACCAACGCCTCCGCTGTCCAACACCGCCTCGTAACCGCATTTCTCGCCCACAAAGCCAATCCCACCACCACTCCCCCCCCAAACCCAACAATAATCACCTTCGAAACACATCCAGTCTACACCTGCGGCCGTCGCCAAGTCGGCCATGTCTCTGCCGAACAGATCGCCTTCTTAAAAGTACCTATACCTCGTCTAGGCCAAGCAGAATTCAAAGAAGCCCTCCGCGGCGGCCAAACAACTTTCCATGGCCCCGGCCAGCTCGTCGCATACCCCATCCTCGACCTCAAACGCCATAACCTCACTCCACGATGCTACGTCAACCTGCTCGAAACCGCCGTAATAAACACGTGCTCCCACTTTGGCGTTAAAACACAGCGGACAAATCATCCGGGAGTCTGGACGGACGAGATGCATAAGATATGTGCGTTGGGAGTGCATTTGAGGCGGAATGTGACGAGTCATGGGGTTGGGCTGAATGTGGGGACGGATTTGAGGTGGTTTGAGCGGATTGTTGCGTGTGGGTTGGAGGGAAAGAGGACGACTAGTTTGGCGGAGCAGGGTGTGGATGGGGTGGGAGTGGAGGAGGTGGGCGGGAGATTTGTGCGGGAGATGGAGGGGCTGTTGGAGGGGGTTGAGGGAGTGGAGATGGCTGGGGAGCGGAATTCGGGGTGAAAATCCGACGATGACGATGCCAATGTCGATTTTCCCGACTTCTGAATTCTGGAAACGCAAAAAATCTTCGCGGAGACTGGAACTGTGTACAGCAACTAGCTCCAGGTACGAGTACCGAGTCTCTGGTCGATGGGCGGGAGGGTCCAATCACGAGGCTTGGCGATATGGCTGACCAGCTGCCCTGAACCTACGTGCACGAGGTGCTGATTCAGTCAACTCTGACTGGACTTCGCAATTCTCACGCACGCGAGAACCGAAAATGATATTCCGCATAAATAAAGGCGCGTCGCCAGAAGGTTTCGCTACAACTGCGCATTTCCGAATACCACGAACATCGCAAAGCTCAAGACTTCCAGCACATCAAATTCGCACTATATGAGCTTTTGGGGCACCCCTCGCGACCATCTCAAGATCGCAGCAGCTCGGATACTATGGCGCATAGTGTTCTGGCTCATCCGCCGTTACACAGCGGAGTCAGCACCATGTCAAGCTCTCCCAGTTACCCTACTTCCCGCCACTCCCGATTCTTCGAAGAAGGCATTGCCCAAACAGGATCCTTGATAATGACCACCCCTGGCGGAACTCCAATACCCGCAACTCCAAGGACCAGCGCGTGCCCATCTCCTGGCCGACAGAGCTCATTATATCTGTGCCTCCCCAACTCGCCTTCCCGCGTCGGTCACGGGCCCTGCGAGAGCGCCAAAGAAGCCGAGCTAATGACCAATGGTCCGCCACCAGCTGAGCTGGAGGCAGCATTGAAATCCTCCTCCGCCTGCCACCGCCTCTGGAAGAAAATCGAGCCATCAACAAGAAAAGACTCACAACGCCGCACCCCCTACACCTCACCTCCAAATTCTTCACCTGTGCAGGATCCACCAGTACGCTCCCGAGCGTGTCACCGAAGAAAGATGGTACGCAGTCGCCCACTGCTCGCGCTGCGATGGTGGAGAAGTACGTCTACACCGACGACGATGGGGCTCAGTACCGGAATGTGCAGGTGTGGGCGCGGGAGGAGAAGAAGGGGAGGAAGTTTAAGAAGATTGTGAGGATGGTGAGGGATAGTTTTGATCTTCAGGATAATAGGTTGTGGGCGAGTAGTGATCGGTGAGCAGTGTGCTGAAGGCGAAGAGATGCGTGGTGGAGTGCATGAGAAGGGTTGGGGGCGTTTTGGAGTATGGAAGTCTTTTGAGATACCAACCATGGGTCTTTTGAGATGCTAACCAGGGGAAGGATTTGTGCGATTTGGTCAGGAGACGGATTCTAGTGTTACGATATCGTAGCAGACAGCGTGTGCATCAGCGTCTGGAGTTCGATGGGTTTTCTGGGATGCCAACGCTGAGCATGGGCGGCGAAGGACCCATCAGCGTGCGGTTGATTTCAGAAGAAGGATTTGTGTATTACAATATCGCAGCGGACAGTCTACGCATCTTCTATGCTGTTGCTTAGACGATAAGTGTATCCAGCTTGACCATGTTCCAATATTCCACCTGCAACGCAAGAGCGACTCGCTCCTTCCCGTTCTGGCACCTTCCTCGCGCTCTGACTTCATTCTGCCCGCCAACCTTATTTCAACAGCACTGGACCCCTGACCGCCTTTCCCGCTCAAAGCCCAAACTCCCCTCCACTCCATTCTTCCTTCTCCCTTTCGTCTCACCGCGAGCAAACACGCATCTACCGCAATCTAAGCCATTGCCATAGCCTGGCTCAGCATTGCTAGACCGTATCACTCTCTTCCATCACTACTCCACCCGCACACCCTCGCCGTCGCCACGATGACAATCCCCTTCGAAATCCCCACCACCCCCATCCGTCGCGGCCGTGGCCACGTTCGCTGCGCCAGTGATCCAACACCATCCACCGCCGCCAGCTCCATCGCCAGCAGCGTCTTCAGCACCGACTGCGACGAGAACTCCGACGACGACGTCTTCATCGATCGCGTCGACAGCGCCGTCGATAGCTGCAGCCCACCGCGCACGTGCTCACCAGGTGGCAAAGGTCCCGAACTCGTCACTCACACCGTCCCGTTGAAGCCAGCTGCTCAGCTCTTCGTGCCGCCAGCTAAGGTCGCCGGGCCACCAGCTTACGGGCTCGTCGTGTCGCCAACTCCGCCATTCCTGCCAAAACCTGCTCAGGTCGACGCCACCGCTCCGTCAGCTCAGCTCTTCATGCCGCCAGCTCACCTCTTCACTCAAGCAGCTCAACTCTTCATGCCGCCAGCTCAGCACTTCACTCCGCCAGCTCCGCTCGTCGCTCAGAAAGACCCAAGCAAGCGCAGCCTGGCCAAGAAGGTCCGCGCACTCGGTCTCAACGCTCACGCCCAAGGCGCCCCGAACATCAAGACCACCAACAACAAGCTCCGCGGCGCGCAGGCCATCTTCCCGCCGGAGATGTGCTTGTTTGTGGGGAAGTAAGTCACTCCTAGTACCTCACTGTCGTCTGAACTCGCTGACCCATCAATAGTCTGCCGGCTGGATGGGACGACGGGGTGCTGTACCTCGCCCTCACGTACGAGTTCTCGCAGTTCGGCGCCTGCACGGTGGGAGTGTTTCGCAAGTCGGTGAACAAGCCGTATGCGATTGTGCAGTTCCTGGTGAGCTTATCATCTCTCCTTCCCTCGGAGAACATTGCTGACTCCCCAGGATATCGCCAACGCACAGAACGCCTTCATCAACGGTAGTGGGATCTGGATGGAGCGCTATCTGCGCGTGGAGTTGTCGGCTAGAGCTCGCTGAGGGTGTGGTCATAGTTCCCAAGAATAATGAGAGCTGCTTGCTGGGAAGAGCGTTTGCTGTAGTGGCGGGTGGCCTGTTGCTTGCTCGGAGAGGCGTGTAGTTGCTAGAGTAGCAACAAATCGATGTGTTTTGCCCGCGATAGCCAAATTCCAAGTTGTCTTGTGATATTTTGAACTTTCCGCCATACCCAGTCGATACGGCAGTATCTCCGACGTATCGACATCGTCCCCGCCACACTATCAGCAACTGTAGTGCCGCGGACCCATATGGCCAGCGAGGAGAGGCATGAGACAGCGCCGGTACGGTCGGTAAGGCATTTCGGTGATCTCCTGAGCCCAGTGGTCCGCACGACGACCTCTCGAAGGTATCGACATCCACCTCATACCTTCATCAGCCACTGTAGTGCCTGACCCCCACATGGCCAGCGACGAGAGCCATGACATACCCCCAGTCCGATCGCTGACTCCTTTTCGGTATTTCCTGAGCCCAGTGGTCCGCCCAGCGACATCTCCAACACATCGACATCCGCCCTATACCTTTATCAGCTACTGTAGTGGCGGGCGTCCAGATAGCGAGCGAGGAGTGGCATGAGATACCCCCAGTCCGCTCGCTGAGTCCTGTAAGCAATCTCCCAAGCCCAGTGGTCCGCTCCGCGACATCTCCGATACATGGACGTCCACTCCATACCTTGATCCGCCACTGTAGTGGCTGGTCACCACATGCCGAGCGATGAGAGGCATGGGATACCGCCAGTCCGCTCGATGAGTCCTCTGAGCACTCTCCTGAGCCTAGTGGTCCGCTCAGCGACATCTCCGGTACATCGACACCCACCTCATACCTTTATCAGCCGCTGTGGTGCCTCACCCACCAGTCCCGAAAGGGGAGAGCCAGAACGATGGACAACTCGCACACTTTTTCGCCACTCCTTCTCGAAATAGCTGGCCGGGAGCAAAGAGCAGGTTTCCAAGATACAGACAGGGCACCCACCACAGTATCAACCACTATAGTGCCCTGACCTTCAACAAGCGAGCAGGGAGGACGAGACGGTGGCGTGTCACAGAGGCTCTCTTCGTACCGACGGCCGAGTGGCCCGTTGGAGAGTGCCTGATAGACGACCCACCCAGCTCGTGGTCCAGGATGCTAATGACTCCGTCCAGGTGGGAGTGATATACGTCTGGGGGCCGAATGGACCTGGTTATACCTTGTTTACTTATGGTTTGTTTCTGGGAGCTGCACTACCGCTAAGGCCTCCAGCACGGGAGCGAAAGCCTTGAGACTGCTTGATGAAGGAGTTTCCCAGCCTGGATTAGGGATTTCTGGCCACTCAAATCCATCGGAGTTGATATAGGTCTGCAACGATCTCCGGACTGGTCACTCCCACATGGGTAGGAGTGTGCCTATAGTGTGTTGCCGGGGGGGCTGAGACCACGGAGGAAATGCTTCATATACTGGACGCAAAAGCGTGGAGACCGCTCAGAAGTCCCATCGTCCAGTCAGATCTTGGACTGTATGCTGTCCGAGCCCATGCAGAGATCGACACTTCGGATGGTTCCTCGGGAGTTTTCGTCACCCATGGCAGGGAGTGTGTTATACTTCCGAGAGCTGCTGTGGCCGAGTCTCTGCAGGGCTGAACGTCAAGGCCTGGAAACTGCTCGGGAGATTGGCTGTCCGCCTGGAATGCAGCCATCGGCTCGAATCCACTCGAGAGTGACGTGCGTCTGCTTCAAGGCCATCTGATGGTCACCTGTGAGCTGAGGGTGCAGATGGGGATTCTTTGGACGACCTGGTGCCGCGGCGTTTTGCAGAACTGTACACACAGGCCTGGAGACTGTTCTGCAGTCAGGTCCATCTGGTCCAGCGAGTATACCTGTTATCGGTCAAGCCAGTAGAAGAAACCTTCAAGGCCATCCTACTCACACAGGTCTCCTTGGCCGTAGATCTGGTACAGTATCCACCTGACCCCGGGTGTGCCGATGGTCTTGCTTCTTACCTATGCCATCGCGGTAGGCTCAAGCTCCGTCAATAGACTGGGAGTCGCGCCGCTACGTCGGACATCGCCTGCGGTGTTCTCATCAGGGAAGCCTCGAGCTGTTGTATAGGAGCCGTCGGCGCCGTCTTCGGTATTGTCATGGTTCCTTCCTCGTCGTTCTGCTGCTCTTGCTCAGATCAAGACGGACAGCGGAGGGAGCTACAGGGCTTCGAAGGCCGCTGAGATGCCTTGAGATCTTTCTGTATGACCTGCAGAGCTGTGGAGATGCACTCATGCGTTGTTGCTCGAACGTGTAGGTATGTCGAAGATGGTGGTAGTTGCTGTCGCGGCGAATGTTCTCCGGCGGAGGAAGGACCGACCATGGTCTGCCAAGCCGCCGTTCAGAGTGCACCTGCCCTCGTTGTCTGGCCGTTGTCTCTCTCCGGGCTCTTGTCTGCTCTTCCTCGCCTCTGAGACTGGAGTGTGGTCACAACATCACTGTGACTTACTCCTGATGGCGTCCTGGCGTCCTGGCTCTATCGATGCCCGACCGGGGGTGCCCTCCCACTACCATCTTCACATACGCTGCCCTCGTAAGGCGATCCACTCACCAACATCGCGTTGGTCCTTGATGCTTCGAGGGCTCGACGGTGGTGCGAGCCCCTGCGTCACGCAGCTGTGAGCTTTCCCGTCTCTGTCGATATGCGCCTTCGTTGATGTGCTGCGACGACCGACCACGCAAGTCGTCGGCGTGCTCAAGCCATCTTCAGGAGCGGCTGGTACGCAATAGAGCGTGCCAGGTGGAGTGCATCAGAGTTACGAAGCTGAACCATAATGATCCGGGAGTGGTGGCATAAAGCACCGTGGATTCGGGCAAGTCGTCGACCCAGCAGGAATGGGGTAATGCAAGGGGCGAAAGATGTACTACTTCCCTTGAGTCCAACCTTGAGCACAGCATTGGCTTTGTGGTCCATGTGAGGGAATAGCGAAACATGGGGCAGTCGAGTGGTAAGCATCATGTCAACGGCTTGAAGCCGGACGACGGGAGTGCGGCTTCTAGGCACCGCTTCGTTTGTTATGAGACTTCGAACTTCTTTACAACACTTGTGTACAACGGGAACGTCCAGCTCGCCCACACTCGACAGCCCCAGCACTGCCGCCCTGCCGTCCTCTGAAGGGGTACTTGCTCGGTCTTCGGTTCATACAGCGAGACACCAAACACCACCATGTCCAGGCTCCACGACCTCCCCGCCGAGCTGCGTAACATTATCTACAAGGATGTCTTGGAATCGACCCGCATCCACAATTCCTTCTCACCAGACTGCTACGCCAAATCCTGCGTACAGCCATCCCTCGCCCGGACCGACAAAGCAATCCGGGCTGAGACCCTCCCTCTCTGGTACGGAAGTGCTCCCTTCTGCTTCGATCTTCGTCGACGGCACCAGATTTTCGACCGCTATCCAACAGGATTCGACTACCTCACGACGGGCAGAATTACTACCGCCAATCTCCAGCACGTGCAGAGCTTTGAGCTACGCACGAGAGGATTCGTGGTTAAGGTCGACCAAGCCAAGCGAGGGTCAGAGCTGAAGCTACGTTCGCTGATAATTTGTAACCGGTACGAAAAGGAGTTTGGCCACACAGACCATTTCTATATCAACCAGGCGATCGTCGAGAAGCAGGTACAAGAAGCACTAGACTACATGGCATCCGATACGGACCGAGAAGGCAAGACGAAGATAGCAGGGTTCGTGGCTGAACCGTCTCTGTTGAGGCATCTGTTCGCGTGAGCAACCCTCGTACCACCGTGTATGAGCACCTAATGACTGGTTATAGATATCTGATTCGCGTAGCCGTCCGCGTCGAAGAATCCGAGTTGGATGTCGCGGATGCGGATGGCATTGAATTCCTCTTCGATGACCGACGATGTACTACCAAAGAAATCCGACGGGCGGTCAGGTATGGTTATCTCCACTTGTGACGTGTGCTAGGACGAAGAACGACATGTGGTGATCGGGAAGAGTCTCGTTGAGTGCGAATCCATTGTGAAGATCGACAGTATAAGCTGCGAGCACAACGGAGGATTGTTGGTTGGGGAGGCTGGGCATCGACCACGACTGGTGTTCTTTGATACATGGCGATTACCTTGGTGGCGATCTTATCTTGACCTGCACACAAGGCAGGACCGATTTGTCGAGATCACTGGGAAGGCGCAGGTAGGCGATTGACTCATTCGATATACCTGTGGACATGCGTTGACAGGCGTCGAAAGCATTCTGAGAATCAAGGACCGTCTTCCAAGCTTCTCTCAACCTCTCCTTACTTGCTACCAGGCTTATGTCCTCTACGACATAGTAAACCGAAATCCTCAAGTCAAATCAGACCTGTGCACAAGCCTAGGGGGTGTAAATTGGCTTGGTTACGTTATATAGAGGTGCTAGCTTACCTTATAAGCAAGCCGAGTAAATAGACTTAGCTTAATTAGCTTACTTGTAAAAGTAAGTGTCGTTAAATACAAGTATAGTATACTACTTTAGTCCTCTATTAATACCTTAATACCTACGTAGACGCGTTTAATCGACCTCCTCGTAGCCTTTTACGCTATTAGTAGCTAGCTAGGTTAGAACCTCGTTACGTAGGCTTCTAAACGCGCTAGTACGCTAAAACTATATTAGAACTTTAAGCGTAGAGGTTACTAATATAGATATAAGCGTACTAGTATCGTTAATATCTATAGTTATAATATACTATAATAGTAAAGTTAGTATTATTAAAATAGAGTAATTTACGACGAGATGCTAGAAAGTAAGAATTAAGCGCGGGGCGGAATTACTTTACTTTAATTAAGCTAAATAGCGTAGGTAGACCCTTTAGTTAAGCTAAACGGCTATTACGAACACTAAGAGGAGAGGTTATCACTAACTAATCCTCGCTACTATACAGCGGGTATAGCCGCTTTAAGATTACTCTCCTATACTCTCTTCCGTTCTACTTAGCTCTCCCGTACTCTAGATAGAGTAGGATAGAGTATA
>JAWDJX010000100.1:0-48687 GCA_033117895.1 Extremus antarcticus | reverse complement strand
AATAGAAAATTTACCTTAGAACTTATACTTTAAGCTACGACTTTAGTTTTAATAGTAGCCTAGCTTCCTTATAACCTCGGTAATCTATATATTATTAATAGAGTCTAATAGCTTAGATCTTATACTATTACCGCCTCCTCCGGAACCTTAAAGAGCGACTCTAATATTATTACTAGCGAATATAAGTAAACCGGCTAAACTAAATAAATCTTTTAAGCCCGATCTACCTCTTATAAACTATAAGCTAAGGAGACCTCCTTTTATTATCTCTATAGAGCCTAGCTATAACGAAAAAGATTAGACTAATAACTATAGTAATCCTTACTAAATATTTAGGAAGAAATATACTATAGTAGTAAATAAGTAAGTTTACCTTATAAATCTACTTTAACGACTATAACTAACGATTATAGTCCTCCTAAATATAATATCTATAATCTTAAGAACGTTTAGAGATAAAATACGATTTTACTACCTCTATTACTATAGTTACTAAACTTAGAAGCTATTAATAAGCTATCTATCCCTTTACTAAAAGACTACTACTAGTTATTATACTACTAGTCTTAACGTTAAGAGAAATTTAATATAACTAGTAGTTACTCTATATCTACCCGACTAAAGAATCTAAAGGAGGAGGTAAACTCTAGCCTATAGCCTATAATATAACCTTAACCTCTATCTATTACGTATTTAGATTACCTAATACTTAACGACTCCGACCTTCTACCTTTAGATAAATATACTAACGATTATACCTCTAATTACTATATTATAGACGATTACTAAGATAATTATATAACTATAGCTAAAATAGCCTTAATAGTAGCTTTAGTAACTTTAGGCGTTTAAGCGAACTAGGTTATTTAGGGTCTTAAAGATTAATTAAAAGATAGTACTATAGAAGAAGCTATTAATAGTAGTTCGAAGATAGAAGTTATTTAGTTAATTAAAGAAGATAAGTAAGATCGCGTTAGTATAGGAGCTACTAAACCTAGTATTAAAGTAGAAGGAAATAAGAGTTAGCGTACTATCGTTAAGAATAATAGGCTTTAGAGCGCTACTAAAGGCACTACTAAGAATACTAAAACGGAAGACGCTAAGAAGGCGATTACGGCTCTATAGAGGTTTTATCCTTACGTAATCCCGATTTTCGATAGTAATAGAGAGATATATTTACTATTACTAGATAGCCGGAAAACGGACTCTAAAGAAAAGATTCTTAAGAAGATAATTATACTAATAATTATACCGACGATTATACTAACCCGTATAGCTTAGTAAGTTAAAGATACTAGGTAGTTAAACGAAGATATCGAAGCCGCTAATTAGGCTAATACTATAGCCTTTAGAGCTACTACTACTATATAGCCGCCTTTCCCGCCTTTAGTCGATAGTCCTACTACTAGCTAGGATACGAACGATATATAGCTACCTTAACATACTCCTAGCGATCTAAAGAATAAGCGTAAGGTTAATAGAATCGATTCTACTATATAAAATAATAGTAAGATTAATACTACTAGAGAGACTAAGTTTAAAGTAGTAGAGACTCTAGTAGCTAAGAGGATAAGGCTATTAAAGAATTAATCGGTAGAGAATATTAAGAAGGCGGCGAGTCTTAAGAAGAAGCCTAGACCTAGAAGACTAAATAATATATAGTAAGCGAAAGCCTATAAGGAAAAGAATATAGCTACTACTATTACTAGTAGTAAGAAAACTACGAATACCCGACCTCTAATAGATAGTAAGACTCGAAAGGATACTCTTAATACTAGTTCGGTACTAAGGAAGCTCGCCTCTTAGAATAAGACTACTAAATCGGTACCTACTAAACGTAAGAAGGCTCGTCTTTAAGGTAGCTACTATACTTTTAAGGAGCTACCGAAACTATCCTTAAGGCGTATAGCTACTAGGTAGTAGGTAAAGCTAAAGAGGTATAAGCTAGGTAGTAAGTATTAGCTTTATAATCGTCGTTATAATTATCTACTAACTAATCTATAGCTATTGTACTCTACGATATTAAGGGCTACTAAAAGTTAACTAATCTCCTTATCTACAAGCTCCCTTTCTAGCGCTTAGTCTATAAGATCGCCTAATACTATAAAGTCGACCTCTACTTCTAAGTATCTACTAACTACGCTCTATAGGAAGCGACGAAGGCTTTTATAGTTAGCTACTTTAAAAGTACGTATTATACTACTAGGATTTAGTATAAATACTAATAGAAATATAGGTACGAACCTTCTTACTATCTATATAAAGCGCGTTACTCTTTAGGGAAAGGACTTAGAGCTTCTTAAGTATCTTCTAAATACTTAGAATATCTAGAAGGATAGAAGGTAGCTTTTATCTACTAAGTAAGATAAAGAGATAGTAGACTAAAGCGGGTAGATAGTATAATAGTAGGCGAGTAGTATATTATCTTATAATTAACGATTACTAATATAATCGTCTCTACTTATAATTAAGTTTAGAGAGGAAAAGGCCTCTACTATAGATAATTACTAATATAATCGTCTATACTATCCTCCTAGCCTTTAATAGTATAATAAAACTAAGCCCTTAATTTCTACGATTTAATTACCCTCTTATTTCTAATTTAAAGATATTTTAAGTATAGTTCTAACCCTAAGTACTAATAGACTCTTTAAATATATATTTTAACCTTTTTAAAGGTTCTATTAAAGGTTCTAAATATAATTAGAGAAAGTTAGAGCTAATTCTAACTTAGTATCGGCTTCTCTTTACTAAGGTACTTTAAAGAAAGTATAGTTCTAAGGTAATATCTAGATATTTAAATATATACTCGTTAAGCCTACCCTTTAGTACTAGTAATATAAGTCTAGCTATTCTTTTCGACTAATAATAAACTCTTATAAGTATCCTATTTCTACTTATATAGAAAAGAATATATAGAGTAAAGAAACCTAGGTCCGAAATACTTATAGTTATTACTATAAGATAGAGTATAACTATATTACTTTAACTAGTATAGTAGTTTATAATTATTAGGGGACGCTCCGCTAGCCTTCTAGTACCGCTTCGGTCCCGCTACGGCTACTTACCGCTACTTAAGCGCTTCGCTCCTAGACTAATTCCTCTTCCTTAGATATTCGTAGCTACTTAAACCTACTACTTACTCGTATCGATACTACCTATTTACTACTCCCTTATAATAATATACTAGGTTATAGCTAGCTAGAGCTTAAGCTACTCTATACTTATAAAGGTCTAAATAAAGAAGCCGGTTTAGTATTCTTTAATAAGATATACTATATTTCGATAATAGAATAGATCTCGTTAACGCGCTTTTAAAGCTACTATAGACGTTACTAAATAGGATTAAGTAGATATCGTTATTAGCTAGAAGCTATTTAAATTAGAGTATTCCGTTATCTAATAAATAGTAGCTAGTACTTAAGCTAATATCTCGTATATACGGATTAGTAGAGATCGAGCTCTTACTATCGTAAGTAACTATACCTTAAGTAATAGAATTCTTAAAGAAGCTAGTCTACTTACGATATATACCTATAGTATATTTAAAACGGGTTTATATAGGTAATATTATATCTATAGCTAACTACTAAACCTAGTTCTAAGTTACTTAGAACCTAGTTCTAGAATAATACTACTAATAGTATTCGCCTTATAAACCTATTAAATCGTTATTAACTAAGAACTCGTACTTCCGTTACTAGGTATATAGCTTAGAGTAAAAGATATAGGAATTATTATAGAAGGTAAGGCTTATTAGTAATAGAAGTCCGGCTTATACCTATAGTATCTACTACTAGCTAAGAGATACGCTTCTCCGACTTAAAGTACTAAGATATAAAGGTTAGGACCTAAAGCCTATTAAGGTTACCTTAAAAGAGCTAGAGCTAATAATCTTTAGATTACCTATATATTTTTAGAAAGCTAGATAAGAGTTATAATCTTAAAAAGAGTACGACTTACTATAATAGAACTAAAGTAATTACTTAAACTTAAGGAAAGTCTATACTTAGAAGAGTATTATTATTAATATTAACGAGATTTAAAACTATATTTCTACTAAATTACGGTAGCGCGATTAATCCTCTTATAGGAGAGTACCTCTTTAAGAGAACTAGAATAGGACTTTAGCTTAATAGCGCTAGAAAAGAAGGAGTATATAAGAGGAAGAGGAAAGGTTAAGTAAGAAGAAGAAGATAAATAAGAAGTAAAAGAGGATTATTAAGTTAATAAAGTAGCTTATAGTATCGAAGTAGAGCGAGAGGAAGCGTATTAGTTAATAGATAGGCTAATTAGAGTACGTATATTAAGTCTATTATATAGAGGGACGTTCCTTTACTATTATATTATTCTTACCTTTTTATCTCGTATAAGGAGTATAAATAAGTCCTATTAATTCCTAAAGCTATAGATCTATAGTATATATAAGTTAAATATAAGTACCTTAGACCTTAATAGGCCTAGTTATATAAGCTTAATAGAGCCTACTATTAGAGTCTAAGGTTATACGCGCGAAGAGATATAGTACTATATCTCCCGTTAGATCTAAGTAAGCTTAATATCTAGCCGCGTCTTCCTTAGGACGTATTATACCTTATTTTAACGTTAGTCCGTATAATATAGGGTATTAATAACTTTTAGAACAAATCTTATACGTCCCGCGCCTAAATAAGTATTACCGTATACCTCTTAAATACGTTAGCCGTATAACGTCTACTATCTTATAGACTAGCGTACTTAAGGCTAATAAAGGAGTTCTCTATATAGATTATCTAATACGTAGAACTAGAATATTACCTTCTTAGCTAATATTAGCTATTAATAATTCTATCGAATACTCGCTAATAACGAAGTACTTCTATTAAAGGAGACTAAAGAAGAGTAGACTAAACTAAGTAGATTATTCGTAGCTACGAAGTATATCTATAGTACTACTTCGCTACTCTCTACCTACTAGGATACGTTACGGCTTCTATATATATTATAACTTCCTATTTATAGCTTAGGAAGGTAGAGTAAATACGGACGTCGATATATTACTAATAAGAGGTAATATTATCTACTTGCGTACTACGACTAAATTAATATAGACTATACTATCTACTATACTAAAATATAGATAACGCTAAGACGACTAGCTAGTATTTACTATATATACTAAGAAGACTAGTTAAGAATAGTAAGTAGGCTTATAGATAACTACTAAGCGTTAGAGTTCTATTAGTAGACGAAGGTAATATTCGAACGATTAGTATCTTTTTAACTTTAGGCTAGAAGCGGAAGCGTAGATTATTAGACTTTATTAAGAAGGTAGAGTTATAACTAGCTAACTATCTAAGCTATAATTCCTAGAGACGGTAACTTCCTCTAATATTCGAGATCTATACTACGTATCGAAGACTACGCGAGACTAAAACTCGTTTAGAAAGAAGGAGCGAATTAGGTATATATCTATTAGAATAGTTCTCTTAGAAATCTAGTAAACCTACCTTAGCTAGGTATTATAACTTAGAGCGATACTACCGATAATAGCTCGCTATTTTAAACGAGAGTATTATTATTAATAAATTACTTCTTCTTTATTCTACTCTTCTATAAAGAGGCTAGGGTCTTAGAAAAGGTTATAAGTAACGAGATAGTAAGAAATAAGGCTTAGAGGAGCTTATATCTCCTTCTTACTTTTCTTATCTATTAAGTAACCTTAGTCTTAGGCGCTATTAACGCTTACGCGTCTCTCTATTTACTTTTAATATCTATAAAACTATACTATATCCTTCCGACGTAATACTACGATCCCTTAGAAAATAGTATATTACGTAGCGAAGCTAGCTAAGATCTAAGAGGCCGCCCTTAAGTAGACCTACTTAAGAGCTCTAAGTAGAATAATATATATATCTCCTTACTACTAGTAAGAGTAAAGTAAGACGTCTACTATACCTACTCGCTTTTCTACTTCTACTTTAATATAGCTAGTAAAAGGAATTAAGCTATACTACTAAAGAGACTTTACTTAACGGGGAACTCTTTAGAAACTATCGTAACTAGTTATTTTACCCTAAGCCCTAGCTATATTATCGAGCGTACTACTTTAAAGTAGATAATATACGATAGTTAGAGACGAGGTAGACGACGGGCCTTTTAGCACTAAAGGCTAGGTATACTATAATATCTTACTACGTTTAGTAGGCTAGTAGTATCCGTCGCCTATAATTATAGATATTCTAGCTTATCTATACTATATATTTCTAGCTAGCCTAGTATATAGAGGCTCGACTAATAATTAGGTCTAGTATATACCTCTACTACCGTCTAATCTAGCTTAAATCGATAACGAATAGCCCTAGCTAGCTTAGGTCGACCCGTTATAAGATATCTACTTTAACTTATACTAGTAGGAGACTTAGCTATTATTAACGTCTAAAGGACTAAACGTCTTTTACTAGCTACCTCTATCTTCTATTACCTATACTATATCTCTACCGTTCTAATTAGCTCTACTTAGGTCTAATTTTATTAGAGCGTATAATAATAGTAAGCTTAAGTCTACTTTAAGGCTTATTCTTTTAGTACTACTATAAGATCCTATATAACTACTAGGTTATTATATAATTAGACCTAATAAGAAACTACTACCTAAGCTATTAAGCCGCGCCCTAACTTTTAATACTATTAAGTCTTATCTTACTAGGAGTTAAGACGCTAGCTACTTTATAATAGAATAGGTATAAGACTTAAGGGTAGTTAAGGACTATATAGGTTTCGAAGTTAATAATATCGCTTTCTTACTAACGACGTAGTAGCTTATAATACCTCCGCTTACTATATCGTAGTCCTTAAGTAGTAAAGTACGTTAGATAAATCTTAAGATATATAGCGGTAATAGTAGTTATTAATATAAGTATAGAGTAGGATTCGATATTCTAGAAGATTTAAGGAAGTATAAAGATAATATATATAGTCTATAAAAGTATACCTATAACTATTATATAGTAAGGTTTCTCTACTTAAATAACGTATAACGCTATATTATCGCTATTTACTAGCCTACTCGAGCGTTTCTATACCCGATAGAGGATTATAAGTAGTATATAGTTAGTTTTAGTAGAAAAGATAATTATAAGAAGTATATCTTAACTATTTATAACTATACTAGTTTAGGCTTAGAGATATAATAGTTAGTATCGTATTAAGCTACTTTAGGAATATAAGTATTATATTTATATATATAGAATATAGCTTTAGAATTCGTAGCTTATATTAAGACTTTCGCTTCTATAGACTAAGATTATATAAGTCTTAGATAGTTATAATATAAAATAATATTAAACGTATCTATAATAAGAGTAACGTCCTATATAAATTAGACTTAACGTAGCGATTATAAGCCGCGACTTTAAACTATACTCGCTATTTTAAAGAGGTAGTAGTTTTTTAGGTACGAGTAATAGCTATTATTACGTAGTAAGGATATTTCGAGAATATTATTATACTATAGCTAGATTCTTTATAACTAATAACGGTTATACGATAATCTAGGTAGAACCCTTTAAAAAAAATATAATATACTAAGCTAGGAGTCTACCTATAAGCTTAGTATAAGGAATACCCGTATTAGAGTATATAGCTTCTTTTTAGTTACTATAGCTTATTATCGTTATTATATTAGATTATATATCGTCGATAGTAGTTCTATTAAGGTATTATTAGCTAGTTTATAATCTCTAACTATAGCTCTATATAGTAACTAGCTTCCTATATTTACTTATAACTAAATTAAAACTATATTAGAGCTTAATTAGCCTATAATAGTAATTATAAAAGAGCTTAATATCTATAGGGAGACTATATAGATAATAAGGATAAATTACGAGGTATTTAATATTCTATATCTACCTTTAATAATAAAGATAAATCGACTACGAGCTCTATTAAAGATCTAAAAAGAGTAGATTAAGCTCTTCCTATAAGATAACCCGATAGCTTATTATAATAAGGGTTTACTTCTTTATATAGAACTAGTATAGTATTAATATTATACTATAGTTAATATAGAATATTCTCTATTATTATTAGTAGTTACGGAAGATAGTTAGAGCCTTTACTATATAGCGTAGTAACGAAGTAAGGGCTAACAAGCGAGTAGACTATAGTAGTTAGAATACTAAGAAGCTATACTTTATAGACGAGTATACTAGTAATAAGTAGATAGGTTATCGTTAGATAGAGTAGTTACTAAAGAATATAGATTATTTTAAGCTCTATATACTCGCTTTAAGTAAGAGGTAGTTAATATTACTAGCTTTAATAATAAAGAGCTATCTATATAACTCCTTTATCCTCTAAAGAGATATTAGTAAGATTAACTTTAAGTAGTAGCTTATCTACTATATAATACTTTAATTAGAGCCTAGCTTTATTATTATTATTATAGATAATATATGTATCTATTCCGGTCTTAGTTAGAAGGTTAATAAGATACTAGTAATAGCGAGTATTACGATTAGGCTCTTACTACTATATTTACTAGACTTTAATCTAGTTAAAAATATATTTAATATAGTAAAGGCGTAGATTTAAAGGAACTTCTAGAAATAGTAGCTCTTTCCTTTATTTTATAGCTTCCTAAAGCTTACTATTTATAAGGCGGTAGATTTAGATATATATATATTCTTTTAGTACTATTACTATAATAGTATATAATAGTTAGTATTATAGTAGAGGTTTTAATTAAGGTTTAAAGGTATATATAGCGAAAAGTCTTAGCGGTTATACTTAAGAAGAATACTATTATAGTAGTAATATAATATAACGACGAGCTCGTAGAATAATATTATATTAATAAGTCTTTATCTATAGACTATTACCTTACTCCTCTACTTCTTAGAATATCTATATATAGTATAGTTATTATATACTATCTATATAAAGTTAAGGCCTCTTTAAGCTAGCTAATATTATTACTTTTTAATATATAACTTAAGGAAGCGGCTTAATATATATAAGACGGCTCGTAAATAGGTATTAAAGAATACTAAGGATTCTTAGTAGCTATACTATTAATTAGTATAGTAGTATTTTAAGTATTTCTAAGTAGTTATATACTTTAGTACTTAGCTATCTCTTTTACGCTTAGATAGCTATCTATTAATATACTTAACGAACTTCTTATATTAGCTAAATAGTAGATTATACTATATTTAGTATAACTCCTTTATCTTCTTTATATTATTAATATTATAGCTATTTTACTTTAGTACTATCTTAATATTATCGACGTCGCTTATATAGTTCTTTTACTAGTACTATATTAGTAACTACTTAAAAAAAAGATATTAAACTTAGTATATAGTAAGGTCTCTATTAGTTAAGAGCTTAGTAGTTTAGGTATTATAGCGTATATAGCTATAAAAGGAGAAGAAAGAGGTTACTACTAGTTTAGTATCTAACTATTAAAGATATAGATAATAGGCTATCTATTACCGCTAGCGCTAATAACCTATAGCTTATAGTCCCTCTTATAGATCTTTTTATATAGTTAATCTCGTCTATCTATTAGATATAGTTATATACCGTTTAGAGGCGTATTTAGCTCGGCCTCGTTATACTTAATAGTTACTACCTACTCTTTAATTATAGTCGTAGTAAGTAGAAAGTAGTTAGAGGCTATATTAGGCTAGATCTAGTAATAGTAACTATCTCTATTAGAGCTATTATAGTTCCTATAGTTATACTACTTATAGAGCTACTTTAGTAATAGATTAGTAGTAGGTTTACTACTAGTAGCCTCCTTTATAGCTATAATAGCCTTCTTATATTATATAGTCGTAGTATTATACTCTTTTAATACTAACTTTACCTTCTTTACTACCTTCTTTACCTTAATAACTTCTTCTTCCTTAAGTATAGTAAGGTTAATTATCTTCCTAAGTAGTATATTAATATCGATACGAATACTATTCTTCTTACTTTTAAACTATTAGTAAGTATCTTAAATAACCTCTTCTATCTTAATATAACTATAGACTTTACTAATATACTAGTCTTATTACGATAGGTTTTAATACCTTATAGTAAGGATTACTTTCTTTTACTCGTAGTAGCTAAACTAAGTATTAACGAGTATTTATAGGTAAGACTATAGGCTATTACTAAGACTATTAAGGTTAAAGCCCTTAGTAGAAAAAGGCTCCTTTATACTTTATCTATATAGTATCTACTACCTATAGAATATAAAGGTACCCTAACTACGGTAGACTAGCTATATAGTAATAAGCTACGATATATCTAAAAGGCCTTTTTCTTTATTATCTACCTTACTAACTACGTCCTTATTAATAGGCTTTTTAAGCTCCGGCTCTATAGCTTTCTTACTAGGCTCCTTCTTCTCTTTAGCGGCTATAGTAGCCTTAATAAGGTCGTTAAGACTAGTATAGCGGCGATAGGGTTATAAGCTAACTACTCTTAGTTTATAAGGTAGTAAATAAGGCTAAGTAGAAGGTAGTAATAATAGCTACTAAGAGGTAGTAAGCTTTATAGAGAGTATATAGGTACGCTTTAGAGTTATATTATAGTAATAATACCTTTACTAATTTAATATTAACGATATAACCTAATACGGTAACGATAATAAGCTATAATAACTATAAAGAATAAGATATATACTATAGCCTACGCGTTATATAAGGTTCTATACTAGACGCGTAACTCTTAGCGTATTATATCTCTTTTTTAAAGAGTTCTATATCTATTCCTATTAGTTATAGAATACGGTATCTAGAGATTAATACTAAGCCTATAAATATACTTATCGTTCCTATATATAACTAATCTACTACGTATCTATTTAATAGGATATAAAGCTCTCCTTAAGCTCTATAAGTATTACTCGTTAAATAAGGTAGTATAAATAGTATAGCCTTAAGGCTATCTAACTTAGACCTACGTTAATAGGTAGCCGCTAAAGTTACGTCCTATATATAATAAGCTAAGAGCTCGAGTTACTCTATAGTCTACTTTTAATTAGCGGCGTTAGTTTAATAACTTTTTTAGTAGTATTTACCGTATTTATCGTTTAGTATTTATTAGTAGTTATCTATTTTTAATTAGTCTTTTTACTAGCTCCCTTATATAAGTAGATAGTAAGTATCTATTTAAATACGCTAATTATATTCGTACTAATAGGGTAGAATAGTACTATTCTATTAATAGATCCTCGACTTCTTTTCGCGCTTAGTAGTAAGTTTAATTAATACCTATATAGTATTAAAGTAAACGAGGAGGTTACTACCTCTATTAAGCTTTAAGAGCCGGTTAAAGTATAGCTACTAAGGGAAGAGCTAGAGATAGACGAGGCCTTAAGCGATTACTCTTTAGTAAGTATAGGCGCGAATTATAAGTAATTATATCCTTATTACCGTACTTAGTAGAATCGACGTTAACGTTTAAGTAGAGGTATTTATTCTATATAACTTACGACTAATACTTACCTTAACTACTATACTTTATTTACGTTATATATCGAGAGCTCCTTTAAGGTCGTCCTATAAATTAAGGTTTATTATCTCTTTAGTCTAAGACTACTACTTTAATTAAAGAGTCGTTAAACGTAAAAGATAGCTTAATACTAAGTTAAGAGTAGTTAGTACTTTAGTACTTTAGCTAGATTATAACGCTAATTTTCCCTAACTATATACTCCGACGGAAACCTAATCTTTAGCTAGTTATAGGAGCTACTTTAATCCTCTTCCTATAATAGTTCTATAATATTAGATAATAGATACGTACTATATCGGTAATCGCTACTACTTATACGTTCCGTATAACCTAGGGATTAACTTTACCGTATTTAGTAGGTTACTAATTACCTTAACGGATTTAGAATTAACTTACTTTATATCTATAACGCCCTTAGGACTAACTTACTTAACTAGTAGACTCTACTATAATAAGACGGACTATAGAAAAGCTTTCTACCTATAAAGTAAGCTTACTAAGTATTAAAAGAGTTACCTACCGAAATAGTAGCGGCCGTTTAGTTATAACCTATACTTAAAGTAGGCTAATTATTTTAAGAATATCTACTAGTATAAGGAAAGAGTCTATAATAGCTAATTCGAGATATATTAGGAATACGGTTCGCGAATTAGCTAAAAGGATAATCTATATAGATATTAGCGTAATATATATAGGCCGCGTATACTAAGTAAGAGTTTAGCGTTATTACCTTCTATTAGTATTACCTTACGCGTATAAAGCCTTATATTAAGCTTATAGCTACCGTCGCTATCGATTAAGTTCGAGGTTATAGAGTATAAGGTAGGTTTAAAAGCTAGACTACTTTAGTTAACGGTAGTAGAGAGAGGTTTTAGTTAACTATATAATTAGTCTTTAGCTAAGGATATATTTTATAGGAAAGAAAGAATAATATATTACTATAAGTAATATAAACTAATACTATTATATAGTAAGACTAGGTTCTATAAGTATACTACTCTTCCTACTATTCTATTATATAACTCGTTCTAAGTAGGAAGCCGCTATACTATATAGAGACTCTTATAATAACTAGTATAAAGCTTAAAAAAAACGAAAATCGGAAAGCTACGACCCTATCTATATAACACGAAATATAGCCTAACTAGGAACTGCTTCTAGGCCGGTTTTAGTATAGTCATCCGTGTGATTTAGTTTGAAGTAAATCGAGTTCTCGAACCGAGTCTGCCGCTTGCCAATGATCGGTCTCTTCTTTAATTCCTTCTCATCGATGCCACTCCGAAGCTCCTTGATCCAGTCCTCCACTACGAGATCCACACCGATTGGGTTCTGTTCATATTCAGCACTCTGCATGAACTCCACGACTTCGGAGGTGCTATCGAAATTGTTGACCTGCAATTCGAACTCGTTGCCGTCGGGGTCGAAATAGTACATGCTGGTCGTCATCCCGTGGTTGACCGGCCACGAGGGTAAGATGCCCTTGGCCTTTTTCTGTTCGTACGAAGTCGCGAGCTCGCTCAGGGTGGTCAAAGTGAACGCGATGTGGTAGATTCCGCCCACTTTCCGCCGGTCTTTAGGCGGCTCGAAGGCCGGGTCCTGGACAATGACCTCACGGTGGTGCTCGTTGTCGTACGAGATCATCGTCGCTCGCGGACCGGAATAGACTTTGCGGCCGCCGAAGAAATCGAGATGCCATTGTACCAGGGCGTCGTAGCGGTCTGGTGTGGTCCGCACACCCCAATGGCCGATCTCACTTGGACTGACAAGTTCGGTGGTGTTGGCAGCGCTTTCGGTGGACATGTTGGCGTTTGGGTCTCCGCGCCGCGCTTGATGGAAGGAAGATCCTGAATGCGCGATTGAGTGTGCGTTTCGCCAAAAGATCAGTAACAGGACTTATACTGATCAAGTGTAGGATTACAGTGCTGCCGTTGCGCCACCACGATGGTTGCGAAACCGGCCGGAAAAGCCGCCTAGGACGGCATGCCTTTCCAGCTTTTCATAACGTGATGCGGTCTCTTCACCGCGCGGAGACAGCGGCAGTATAGTCTGCCACATTTGTTCTTCATGTTAGTCAATCTCACAATCGGATGTCGCAGGCCGAAATCATCCGTGGAACCGGTGCGGAAATGCCGCACCTCTGAGGGTCTCTGTCATACAGCTAGTATGCGGCAACTATGCACCACGCTCGAGTCCTGACTACCAGGTTTGGTATGCAATCACCGGCTCTAGCAGGTCCCGTTGATGAGAGCAGTCATGACCCCTTGTCGCCGCGACATCGGTGGTAAAGCGCTGTCCCTGCCAACTCCCAGGCAGCCTGAGCTTCTCCTTCTCGAGGATCGGTCCAACTGAGGATATTCATCGAATCTTGGTCGCCTTAGAGAACAGTGAAATCCTGGACTCGTCGAACATGGAATCCAAAACGGAACGAGAGTGGTGAGTTGTAAATATCGAAGAGCCCATGAACATTCTACTAAAGACAGACTTAGTTGGGATTCGAACGCCCTCCGCAACAACTTCGTGGTTGCATTATCTGATATGTACCAAGAGGAAGTCCCGCTGTATAGTACGCTCGTGGATATTGTGCGACAGGTCGATCAAGCCAAGATAGGATCAGGACAACTGCCTCGGAGGCATGAGCTTGAGCGACATGGAGCCATCAGGCTTGGGACTGGTCGAGAGATGAATTGTATCAGAAGGCTCTTTGCTGTGCTTGGTATGCACCCTGTCGGTTACTACGATCTGTCCGTCATGGGACTGCCGCTCCACGCCACGGCTTTCAGACCCATTGACGAAAGCTGCCTTGAAAGTAATCCATTCCGAGTCTTCGCCACCTTACTGAGAGTGGATGAGCTTCCCTTCGAGATCAGAGACCTTGTCGAGACGGTGTTATACCAAAGGGACATATTCCCGCCGCGACTCCTGCAAACGTTGACTCGGTTGGAGGCAGGCGAGCGACTGCTGGATCAAGATGCAATAGATCTTATCGCAGACGCTTTAGAGGTGTTTCGATGGCACTCGCGCTCACCAACGAGCCTGGTGCAATACAAGTCAATGCACAGTGCACACCCCATAATCGCCGACATTGTGTGTTTTCCGAGCGCACACATCAACCATCTGACTCCACGCACGCTGGACATCGACATGGTACAGGCCGAGATGATCAAACACGGTCTGCCGGCGAAGGCGAGGATCGAAGGTCCACCTCGACGGAATTGTCCGATACTTCTACGGCAGACGAGTTTCCAGGCCCTTCAAGAGGACGTCGAGTTTCGAGGTCCGGATGGAGCCTTCATTCCATATACACACACAGCCCGCTTTGGTGAAATCGAGCAGCGTGGTGCAGCACTCACACGGAAAGGAAGGAGACTCTACGACGATCTGCTGGCCCTAGCAAGACAGAGGATTGGAGACGCCCCTGAAGGTTCACCAGAATCTGAGACTGCCTTCGCCGAAGCATTCGCAGGGTTTCCAGATACCTGGAGCGAGCTCCGGGCTCAAGATCTAGTGTACTTCAAGTATACTCTCGTTCCTGGCAGTGAGGCCGTTATGGCTGGTCGCAAAGCTATGTCCATGGCGGATCTCGTTTCTCAGGGAGTGCTCAGCTACGAGCCGATCACTTACGAAGATTTTCTTCCCTTTTCGGCCGTGGGAATCTTCATGTCCAATGTAAAGACAGAGTCGAACGGAAGCTCAACGAGGACACACGAGACTGGTCCAGGGGCAAAGTCTAGCTTGGAAGAAGTTCTGGGATGCCGGATCCTGGACGAGTTTGACTTGTACCGCTCGATGCAACGGCGAAGTATAGATGATTGTCGGCGGGTCCTTGGTCTAGAACAGATTGTCAAGTCATAGATCATAGAGTGTACCGAATCACTTCTTTGAAGCAATGGTTTGTTCGACGACCTAAACTGTCGGCTTGTAAGGTACTCATCTCGACGATCCATGGTAGAGTGCCCATCAAGTTCATGCTGTACCGTTTGGAAGCACTCGACTTGTTGTGCTCAATGCTTCAATTCGAATGATCTATCTTGATCAGCAATTTTCCTGCGGTATCCCGCCTCTCGATATCCTGATCAAGTTCGTTAGCACAATGGCGTCGCTGGCAAGGGCAAATGGATCGCGTACCTTGTGCGCCTGCTGAACTCCCTCGAGATCATATACCTTGTGAACCCTGAGTTCCAGCTTCCCTTGAGTGAGCAGCCCGAAGAGCTTGGTGCAGTAGTATTCGAACTCCTGGCGTGTAGCAATATACCCGCCCAAAAGTGGACGGGCCACTTTGACACACTCTGCAGAGAGGCGCCTGTAGACAACGAAGTCAGCGATTGTCGATTTTGAGACGATGACCACGGATGGCACTCACTGCAAAGACAGGGGCGGCACCGGTCCGCTTGCATTGCCAAACCATACGATTGTGCCTTTGCGTTTGACGACATCCAAGCTGCCTTCCCAGGTGTCTAGGCCAACCGAATCGTACACGACATCTACTCCGGCCCCAGCGGTGATAGCGCGCACTTGCTTGGGCCAACGCGGTCCCTTGTCATCCCGATAGTCAATGACGTGGTCTGCTCCGAGGTTATTCACGATGGCAACCTTCTCCGGGCCGCCTGCGGTAGCAACGACTTGAGCACCCAGGCTCTTCAAGACTTGCACGAGCATACCGCCCACGCTACCTGCTGCCGCGTGGACCAGCGCCCAGTCCCCTGGACGAACGTGGTAGGCTTCCTCTGTCAATGTAAGAACCGTCAAACCACCGAGTAGACTGGCCGCCGCATCTTGGAAAGAAACCCGGGCTGGAAGTTTGATCAACTTCGCAACTGGCACGGCCGTGTACTGCGCATAGCCGCCTGTTCCAAGCCAGGCCACTCGATCTCCGACCGCCAGATCCGAACAGATCGTCACGCCGCTCCCTAGGGTAACAATGATACCAGCGCCCTCCCTCCCCAGTACTTCGGGCTTCGGCGAGGGGTAAAGACCATTGCGAAAGTAAGTGTCGACATAGTTCATGCCGCAGAACTCGTTTCTGATCAGGACTTCCTGTTCCCCGGGTAACGCAACTACGTGATCGGGTCGATACTGCAAGACTTCCGGGCCACCAGCCTGCACTGCAAGGACAGCATGCTGTGTCGCCGGGACCGATATGATTGATGCAGTGGATTCTGACATTGCGTTCTGGGTGTCGAGAAAACTCTGCAATTGCGTACGCGGCTTCATATGCGCACTTTGAGCTTCGGGCTAGATCCACGAACTCCTCGACGGAGCCGGCGAGTGCTGGTGCCATGGTCGAGTCCAGTGTACGGTCCGTCGCCAACAAGCTTCCCTCGTTCTGTTGTTGCAACCGCGGGACCGGCATCAAACGAAGCCGTGCGGAAGTTCCGATGATCCACCTCAGCCAGCGTGTACTCTTGACCTTATCTGACGTTCGTTTATTTGAGGTGTAGATTCATCTTGCCACAAGAGCGCGATGGCGTATTCGTGCTGCCTCCGAGGGATACAATGGGATGTCGAGCCCAAAGGCAGTGAAACGACACTGGGAGGCCGTCCATGCTATGTTTCCGGCGGCACCCAGGAGAAGGCGATTATGATCATCCATGACCTCTATGGTTGGTCATTTCCCAATATACGAATACTGGCAGACCACTACGCAGAGGAGGTGCACGCTACAGTGTACGTGCCTGATTTGTAGGTGAAAGAGATGTGGCAACTGGATGTCATCCAAGCGTGCGTAACAGATACTGACGACACGAAACTCAGCTTCGGGGGAGAGCGCAAGTCCGTTGAGATCATCAACACCCCTTCTCGATGGGGCGAGCTCGACCTTCCCGCATTTCTTCAGAAAAACACGAAAGAAATCCGGTATCCAGAAATGCTAGAATGCGCAAAGCTCATCCGATCAAGGCACTCACGAACGGGCTGCATTGGATTCTGCTTCGGTGGCTGGGGCGCGTTCAGGCTAGGAGCCCGAGACGTAGGCCTTTTCGATTGCGTTGCTACAGCACATCCCACGCATCTCACAGAAGAAGAGATCTCCAGTATCGGCGTACCTGTCCAGATCATGGCTCCGGAGCACGATCCACAATTCACCGCGGAGCTGAAGACGTTTAGTTTACAGACCATTCCGACTCTCAATGTCCCGTTCGATTACCAAGTATTTCCAGGCTTGACGCATGGGTTCGCAACACGAGGCGATCCCGAGAACGATGCGGAGAGGAAGGGAATGGAGAGAGCTAAGAATGCGGCAGTACATTGGTTCCGGCAGTGGCTCGACGACTTATGAGGCCTGTCAGAGCTCGTCGTTTGACGTATAGCATGGGCAAACATGGCAGAAAAGTGTTATAGACGATCGAATGCTGTACTACTCCTACTCTCAGCGTCGTTGAATACAACCTCCAATGCTTGTCGGGTCGCTTGTCGGGTCACTTCCACTTACATCGGATTGTTTCCGCTTCACCGTAGAATTATATCAAGTCAAAGCTGACTTGACTCTCCTTCCCAGATAAGACGAATCGTAGCAACCGTTCCTTGCTCTGTTATCATACCTCGCCTGGTCACAATGGCGGCGTCTAATCAATCGGATGATACGAAACTGCACCAGATGCAACACGACCTGATATCAGCTTGTCACATCCTCCACCACCATCACATCCTTGACGCCTTTGGCCACATTTCCTTCCGCCATCCTCTCAAAGACGACGTCTTCGTGATGTCACGCAATATGGCTCCCGGCACGGTAACTTCTCCGACCGACCTTGTCGAGTATTCGATCAAGAACGCAGAACCTCTCGATCCCGCCGCACCACGGGGTTTTCTTGAGCGATATATCCACAGCGAATGCTACAAGAAGCACTCCGCGGTGCGAAGTGTGGTCCACAGCCATTCAGAGGCAGTGGTCCCGTACACGATAAGTGGCGTTCCTTTGCGGGCATGCTTTCACATGGCAGGGTTCCTCGGCAACAAGGTGCCCGTGTGGGATATCATCAATGCACAAAAACCGGACGACATCAGCGATCTGCTGGTGCGAAACAAGCGACTTGGAGCCTCCTTGGCGGCGGCGTTCGGCTCACACGGCGGAAAGGAGGGTCATCCAGGTTCGAATGTTGCTCTGATGCGCGGCCATGGATTTACGATTCTTTCGACAAGCATCCAAGATTGCGTGATGAAGGCCATATATACTGAGAAGAATGCTACCATTCAAACAACCGCGCTGCTGCAACGAGCTACTAGCCCCTCTGGGAGCCCACCGATCTGCTATCTAAGCGAGAAAGAGATTCATGACACGACATGGTCTATTGCAGAAGCTAGTCACCGTCCTTGGGCGCTTTGGCTTCGCGAGGTTGAGAGGAGTGAAATTTATGAGAATCTGGCTTAAACATTGATAGCGATTTGAATGAAGTCCGACGACGATACTGTGGCTTCGTTTCTGTATTACCGAAGCATTCAATATGGTTAAGGCTACAACGATATCGAACATTTCCATGGCGTGTTTGAAGGTCCTTACATGAAACTACTCCAGGCGATACATTCCCAAAGCTTCCAACATTGGTTTGTCTGTGATGGCGAACAAGTAGGCATCCGCATCACTGCCGACCTTGTGCGTGATCTGTGACCAAGCCGGTATTGCAAAGGTGTCGTCTTGACCCCAATCCAGACTTGTGGTGTTACCATTAGGCTCCACAACTCGTGTAACTCCCTTGCCCTCGGGACAGTGGTAGATGAAGGAACAAGTCGACCGACTCGGCAACGTTTCAACGCCGGCTTTGATGCGTTCTGCTTGTGCCCCGAGCGTACGAGAGATATAGTTCCCGTCTTTTTTCTTATACTCGTATGAAGCATGGGGCGATGGATCGGCATCCAGCTGTGCCTTTATCGGTGCCCAGGGGAATTGCCAGTCTGGTTGATCTGTGGAGACACTAGCAAGTTTCAGCTTTGTTACCACAACGCCGTTACTCCAACACTCACGTGCTCGGATATCGTGGCTCATGATAGTTCTGCGCAAAGTTCGTGGGCAACGATTGATACAACGGTAGATCGATTCCATCAAGCCAAATGAGTGGCCCAGTGCCTTCGTGTCCGTGGTCGTGCCATGTCATCGAAGGGGTCAAGATCACATCCCCTTTGGTCATGTACATTTTCTTCCCGTCAACCGCCGTGAATCCACCCTCGCCTTCGATGATGTAGCGCAACGCAAAAGCCACGTGCTTGTGAGCGGGTGCTGTCTCGCCTGGGTTGACGAGCTGCAGGCCAGAATATAGTGTGTCCCGTTCTTCATTCATCGATGACACGCGGGCGTGAGTCTCTCAATTCGACCCTATACCACGCACAAACAAGCATTTAGTCTTAGCAATGGCGTGGGAGCGTCTCATCAGGTTTGTGGACGGAAAGGGCAAGATCTGCTGGGGTCAACCCAACATCACTACCGCCGGGGAGTTGATCGAGAAACTCAGCAATGGAACCCTGGAAGCAGAGGTGCTCGAAGGAAGCAAGATTGCCAGGTTGGAGTTGTCTGGCACAACGACAGCAGTTGCAAAGTTGTTGGGCCCGTTGACAGGTGAAGACGTGCCCATCATCAAATGCGTTGGTCTGAACTACACAAAGCATAGTCAGTAACCGCTTGACAATCCTCCAGAGCTACGAGTATACAAAGCCGCTGACCAGAAGCTACAAGTCCGCGAAGCTGGACGTGTTCCGCCGCCGTATCCATCTATCTTCATAAAAGGCTCTACCAGCATTGCGGCATGGGATGAGGACATCCCCATCCACAAGATTGCTCAACAAGACCAATTGGACTACGAGGGTGAACTGGTCAGAACTTGTCTCTTCTGAGCCCAATTTTACCGGCCCTGGAGCGAAAGGCTGACGTGTGTTTCGGCCACCAGTGTATCGTCATCGGCAAGTCTGGAAAGGATATCCCCCGAGAACGGGTATTGGATCATATAGCTGGCTATACTGTCGGAAACGACATCAGCGCTCGAACCTGGCAGCGGGATCCTAGATTTGCTGGAGGGGTGCCGCAATGGTGCTTTTCCAAAGGGTTCGATAAATTCGCACCCGTTGGACCAATGCTCGTATCGCCAACGCTCGCAGGTTGGGCGGACAACTTGCAGCTGCAGACGTTTGTGAACGATGAGCTGCGCCAGGACACGAACACGTCAGATCTGTTGTTCGGGGTCGCCGACATCGTCAGCTTTCTCAGCCAAGGTCAGACTCTGGAAGAAGGCACTGTAGTTATGACGGGCACACCTTCCGGAGTTGCGATGGGGATGGATCCGCCGAAGTGGCTAAAGGATGGAGACGTCGTTAAAGTACAGATAGAGCAGCTGGGTAGCATCGTTAACAAGATGGTCTTTGAGACGACCGGCATGGTCTGGGAGAAACGATGAGGCCGCGCAGAGTGCGTAGATTGATGGTGGGCCTTACCAACCTGTATATTGCAGCTATCAGATCGAACAATGTCACGAAGATTACAGCCTATGTGTACCATCTATGCGGCCGCACGGCAAAGGTCGTCTCCTTGAGCTGCGTAGTATCGATCGTTTGGCAAGACCACAGGTATCTCTCGTCCTGCGGGGCATCCGATCGTTTGCAAGTCCATGCGGCAATGTTGACTATCACGTAACCTACTTTGGAGCAGAGCGGCAACCGCAGCAGCTCAATAAGCCAACCTCAAACTGTTCGATCTGCGTCTTTCTTACACAATCAAAGCCATAGAGGCTTGCTAGTGCCTCACACTTTCTACCTCCGCCATGTCTCTATCCTTACCCTACAACGGTTCGTGCCTGTGCAAGAAAGTAACCTTCTCGCTGTCCAAGGAGCCAAGTAGGGTCCTTCAATGCTATTGTTCAGACTGCCAGAAGGGCAGCGGCGGACCTTGCCAGATCGTTTGTCTCTCCATCCTGGCCTCAGTTAATATGACCGAACCGGAATTCCATCTCTCGAAGAGCGTCTAGTCTCCGAAGCATTTCTGACAGATTGTTCGTTCGTAGGTCCTCGACTGCGAGTCAACGGCGGTACACATCGAAAGCGGTGCGGACCTCGTGTCGATCTATACCATCGAAACGACACAGAGTGGATACCCGAAGGAGAAACACTTTTGCTCGGAGTGTGGCTGCACATTATGGACGTTACCAATGCACCACCAGGGCACGAAGTGGATGGTCCGTTCGTCGCTGATCCACAACGGGTGTGTCGTAGAGAAGTCCAAGTGACAGCACTGACTGGCTGATATCTGTTGTACGCAGGCTTGCTCACTTCAAGCCGGACAAGGAGATCTTTACTGATGGAAGACCCGCTTACATGAAGGCGATTGGAGTTTGAGAAATCCGGATGCATGATGAGCTACTTTGCTGAGAATTCATCGAGGCTCCTTGTTGCGCTAGAATTGTCCTTGTCACATGGGCCGTAGTAAGCTCATACGGTTGCATATCGAATAGCATATTATTTCTATGGTTTCATTTGCAAAGCCTATTTTTCCGTGGCCATCTTCTCTCTGTATCGACCCACATAGCAGGGGCGGATTCTCTTCAACTCAGGCTAACATCCGTAGCAGCGCAAATCTGCGGCATTTCCGGTCAAGAGTGCGGTCATTCTCGACTGCAATCTAGAGCAACGTTTGGCTGAGGACCCATCTTGTGGTTATCCATCTTTCAGACTGCTTTTGATGTTTTGGTGTATATATCTCTTAGAGTTGGCTGTGGTTGATTGACGCATCCATCAACAATGCCTACATCAACCTCTTTGGTGGAGACGCCTTGTCATCGCCATCATTTCTTCGTTGGAGGAATCTATGTAGAGGACAAAACGTCTCTGTTTGGAGGGTACATGATGAGAGGGCAGACATACGTCGAGCGCCTCACGCCTGTGGGAGGCGCAAGATTGTCGCCGGCGCTCATCTTGGTCCATGGTGGTGGTCAAAGTGGCATGGTAAGGAATCGCAAAGACTTCCCGGTGTCGATCTACTGAACATTCGACAACGCAGAACTGGCTCCGAACGCCTGATGGGCGGAAAGGATGGGCTTCGTACTTCCTCGACCAGGGGTATGAGGTTTATGTCGTGGATACTGCAGCCAGAGGAAGATCTGCGCCAGACTCGGCACAAGAATATATCCATTATCCAACAGGTATGGTCGAACAATTCTGGACGGCGACAAAAGCTTTTGCACAGTGGCCACAGGCGAGCTTGCATACACAATGGCCGGGGGTGAGTACCCAACAAAGCCTCATCGACCATTCTCTTTCCCATCCACAGACATCAGCTGAGACAGCGAACCGCAACAGACAGGCCGCAAAGGGGATCCGGTCTTTGACGAATACTATGCATCAATATTGCCAAGCTCGGTCGATCTTGTAGCGTACCAGCAGGCGCAAGGCGATGGACTGGCGGCTTTGCTGAAGCATATCGGTGGTGCTAGCATTGTTCTCGTCCATTCGCAAGGTGCTCCTGCGGGCTGGCTTGCTGCTGATACATGTCCTGATCTTGTCAAAGCAATCATCGCCGTCGAACCCAACGGTCCACCTTTCGCTGGTGTCCATCCTCACAACAACACGCCCGCTCGACTTTGGGGTCTCACAGATGTGCCCATGACTTTCTCGCCTCCGGTTGCAATGCCCTCGATGTTCCGGCTCGTGACTAGTGATACCGGCAGAGAAGCGAAGAGTCCAGTAGTGCTGCAAGATGAGAGAGATAGCGAGGCGCCAGTGCGCCAGCTAACGAAATTGAAAGACATCCGAGTGCTCGTGGAAGTTGGAGAAGCGAGTTATCATGCCGGTTTCGACCACGCTACCGTGGCGTTTCTCCGACAGGCCGGCGTCAGATGTGATTTCATTGAGTTGGAGAAGGAGGGCATCCACGGCAATGGACATATGCAAATGTTGGAACTGAACAATTTGGAGATAGCGGCCGTGTTACACAAGTGGATTGTAGACAACGATCTCGCAACTGCCTGTGCACAATCATGTTAGACACAACAGTAATGTTAACGTTAGTGATGGGGAAGTGGATCTTCATATATCACTTACATTCAACAGCCAGAACACCTGAATTTACCGACATGCTTGTTTTATGCCTGCAGTGATCATGCTTGCCGAGTGCCCTGGTATCGACAGGTATCGATAGTGATACCAATCTTCCGAAAAGCCGTCAAGCGTTGCCGCCTTCCAGCTGATCCATCGCCTCTTGAAGCAGAACCTAGAGTAAGGCCTCGGTGCCCAACGGGAAGGACACCATTTGGTCGTCATTCGACAACAGAGACCAGTCGAATAGCTGATCGTCATTGTCCCAGAGTGTGTCGTCAAGATCAGGAGGAAAGCTATTTTCCCAGTCGACCATTGGCCATCTTGACGCATCCGAGCGCTGCGCAGTTACTGATGAAGGTGGCACCAGTGCTCGAGGGCTCTCACCCACAACAGCTCTAGCATTGACCACAGGTAGCTGTCCCGTAGTTGGCTGCTCGAGTCCCACTTCTCGCACCGCAACTCCAGGCTGCCGCTCTCCGTCGGTGCCACGGTCCAATGCCGAATACGCCCGGTTCGCAGCTACCGGCCCCTGGTATTGGAGACGACTTGCGCTGTATTGTAGTAGCAAGGCCGATCTCTTAGCGATAGGGCTAAAGTTGGCGTAGTCTCCGAGCGTCGTTATGCAGTCGTTCCAGCTTTTCAGCAGATCTGTCTTGTTGCTAGCGCCGTCCAGTGGTGAGGCTGCCAATGCCATAAGAATGGTGCTGCCGGAGGTGTGTAAAACTGAATGACATCAGATCGCAAGATCGGCCCTTTATCCTTGACACTTACAGGCAATGTTGAACCACCAGGCCGGGAACGTTCGCAGAGCACCCAGATTACTGAGTAGTTCAATTGTCTGCGTAGCAGCCGCGACACATTTCACGGCATACTTGGTCAGAATGACAGTTTCGATCTCTTCTTCCTTGCGTGCTGTCCGCTGGTGCGAGTTACGAAAGCACAGTTCCAAAGCGGGTCGAAGTATGAGCTGTTCTGCGTTCAAATACCTGGCAACTATCAGTCAGAAATTCCAAAGGCTTGCCGAGTGACGTACCTCAACATTAGTTTTTTGGCATGCATAGGAAGCGCGGAGTATCTGTAGTCAAGGCCGGGGGCACTGGTATTATCAGTAGTTGAGATATCGCTAGCCGATGAGTCGAAGGTGAGCTGTTGAGGCAAGGCGTTGCGCCAGGCTGACAGGCGGCTGTGCAGTCGAAGCACAGTAGACAGGGCAGTCGCTATATCTTGCGAACTGTTCACGCCGCGGTAGCCAGGGCTCAAGACCTCGACAAGTACTTCGTAGAGCTTCACGGTTTCGATAAAGGACGCTAGGTTACTCGTCGTATTTTCAGGTTGCCGGTTCGTCTCACCGACTTTCTCGCTCAAGAGAGAATCGTCGATGAGTTCTGGAAGAGTCAATCGATCGCTCGGAGCCACGACAAGGGGACGTCCAGAAGAAAGGTAAAGTGGAATATCCCTAGAGCACGGTTAGTCAAGGATATCGACTGTTGGAGGAGTATTAGCTGGAATCAAAGACCGACCTCTCAAGTGAGACACATGCGCACCAGACTCGTGCTCGCAACTCGGAGTCCAGCTGTGTCACGGCACTGGAAAGCAATCGGGCTGCTTTAGCAGAGTTCATATCTAGGTGAAGGCCAATCTGTTGTGCGAGCCGAATGACAATCCCACTCATGCTTTTGTACTTCGCAATCTTCTCTGTGCTCGCGAGGTATCTACAGATGAGTAGCAGTAGTTGAACCAGTTCCAGACCTACTCCAGCCTCGAGCACCGTGAACAGATCGAAGTTTTGCGCCATAACCATGAAGGATTCCGCTTTGGCCGCATTATTTTCAGGATGACCATCCCCCAGGAGTGACACGGTCGCAAATACTGCGTGTATCGTAGGCAGGAAAAGCTTCCCTCGGTTTGGCTGCCTGCACAGCCCGCAGCAAGCAGTCTGCTCTGCACTCCAGACGCTCTCGTAGTGCTTTCGGAAGCTTCTCTCATGGAGTACGGGGAATACGATGTTGTGGCGCGAGAAGAAGAGATTAACCATAGAATCGGCGCTTCGACGTAGAGGGAGGCAACAACCCACCCCTGGGTCAAGCGCAACATCGCACCTGCAGCCGTCAAGCTGCTTGCCTTGAGACTGTGGCTGCAGCACTTCGTCGTGACCGAAACGCGTCATGATTGGCTCCATCATCATCTCCAGTTGACGTGAGGTGTCCGACGCAGCTGGTGACATGACTTGGGTACAAGCGCCCTCTGGAACCAAGCGGGCGGATTTGACACTGCATTCGACTCGATCAGACTGTGAGTTGTCCGGGATTAAGGTAGAATTGGCGGCCGCTGGCGAGTACTGCGGCGCAGGGGGCGTGTTCGCAGACCAGCTATCGAGCAACTGCCGCACATCCTGGATGCCCTGGCCATCGTTCCGACGCTGCTGCAATTCAGACATCAAGACTCCAGGACCCTCGGAAGATTGACCGTCTCGTGGAGCGGAGCCCAAGGCGTTGTCGGATCTGTCTTCGTTGACCGGTCTCTCCAATTGCTCGAGCTGCTGCTTCAAAGATTGAATGATGCTGAATGGGCAGATGGCACTGTTAGCATCTCGAAGAAAGACAATGAACACCACTGCAGAGGATTCTTACTTATCCCGCCATCTGAGGGTCTGCATGCCTTGGTAATATTCACATTGGGTCTTCTGCTTCGTACAGGCACCGCAGGCTGGCAAAACTTCATCACAACGACGCTTTCGGGCGCGACACTGCTCACAAGCCATAGCAGCACGCCGTCGCACGGGGCGCGGTTTAGATCGTCTTTCCTCTCCGCCTTCCACATTGGACAGAGGTCGCTTGAGCGGTCGGTGAGGCCTCTCGTCGTCCATTGGAGAGGCTTCTCAAGACTTGAGGTCAGAGCACAGCTCGAAGCGAAGATCAGTGAGCAGGAACAAAGTTGTACGAACAAAGGGGAATGAACTCAAACTTGCGGTGCCTCCTAGTGGTGAATATGAACGGTACTCATTTGAAATACATAGACTTGCAACACGACAGGGTTCCGACATCGCCTCGGCCTCGGGTACAAGCTGAAACCGGGGGAGCCTCGACCTCCCTACCTCCTACAACCACAGCATGCGGCAAACAATACAATCAATATGTCGAGCATTACCGATTTCACAGAGTCTTTGGCTTGCACCTCCGTCCTGATTGAGAGTTCTTACCTAACCTCTGCATGGGCATGCGTACCGAGTGCGAAGGCAAGTGGCTTGCCCATCGATGTAAGCTATTAGAAACAGCGTGCAGAACCCTTCCTGCCACTACTCATATACAGTAAGTACCGTTCTGATACCCTAAACGTCATCTGTGCCACCAATGATGTGGTCCATCTGGGCGCTGAACACTTCCACCAACCGCTTTGGATTATCCTTCTCCAAGAACAAATCTCCAGACTGAATGCAGCGGGTAATCAAATCGGTCGCCCATGTGAACATTTCCTTCTCGTACTGCGCTACTGCTTCCTTTGTGATACCTAGCTCGGTTATCGTTCTTGCCAGTATCAAAGCATCTCGCATGGAGCAGTTGACGCCATCCCCAGCCCAAGGGGTTGTTGCATGCGATGCGTCCCCGATCAAAGTGACATCGCCCTGACATGGCCAATTGAAGCAATCAACTGGCATGTGGTAGAGTCGCCATGGCCTCCAAGGGCCATCGCTTGCTTGGATAGCCTTGTGGACCTCCGGTGCGTACTGGCCGAAATGTTCATCCTTCAGCATGAACTTCTTGTTGGCCTCGAAATCGTTCAGGTCGATCTCATAGCCGGCGGGAAAAGTCTCCGGCGTCTGGATGACGAGTTCCATCTGCAAGTCTCCGTTGTTCTGCGGTGCGCACCAGATCAGGTTGCCCAGGCCGCAAACGGCGTAATTTGACTTGGTGAAATCGGAGATCGCTTGATCGTAATATGGGTTACTGGCCATGATTTTGGTCGAAACGCTCGTATACCCTGTATAGTGTATCTTTGCTGAGTTCACCTGCGCATCGTTAGCTCTGCCTTTCTCTTAACGCTATCGATGGGACCTACCAGATGTCGAACTTTGCTAAAACCACCATCAGCTCCGACGACGAGCGTGAACCCTGAGACAGTCTCGCCATTCTGTAGCTCAAGTACAATCTTGCCAGTGTCATCTCGGTATGTTCGATCCACTCCTGTTTTGAAGCGAACCTTCTCGCTAGGGATATGATTCAGGAGGATGCGACGGATATCCCAGCGGTCCACTTCCGGTGCATCTCGTCCTTCCCCAAATTGGAGGAGGCGTTCCATGTGGTGGTTGACGATATAATGGACCGTAGCCTCTCCACGTCGTGCCACTTCTTCCAACTCATCAGAAGCGCCGATGTCCTTGAAGACCTTTTGGCCACTACCCGCGTGCAGATCAAGACAGGAACCGCGCGGTACAGTCTCCGGGGCGCTCCTCTCGTACACTATGTAGTCTTTGATGCCTTTGCTCTCCAACACTGCAGCGATAGATAGCCCAGCAGGCCCTCCGCCAACAATAGCGATCGAAGCGACTGTCATATTTCCGCAGAGACCAGGGTATAAACTTCGCACAAAGATAAGAAACGGTAGAAACACCTTGCGCCGATTGATATCACGAAGGCGATCGGACTTCAATAACCACGCAGCGGATAGCTCACCGTCAGCTTTCCGGAACGCTGCCGCGTGAGGAGCTCGGCATACTAACGCGAGCGCAAGCAGGCCATACGCACTAGAAGCAACATCACGCGCGTATCGAAGAGCTGGAGGCTACTCGATGTGGATGTGAGTTGTCCAAGGGGTCGGGCCTGTCACGTCAATCTCGAAGTGAAGTGCGGCAAGGTCGTTACAAATCAGCGGCACATCCGCGATGATGAAATAGACTCGTGTCCCCAGTCAATGCGGAGTGTGGGGTGCGGAGTGCGGAGGTGGCGGAATCCCCGCCTTGAAAGACCTTCAAGCCGGAAGATCATCTTCCGTGAGCGCCATAGGTGAGCGACGTAGATGCAACACTGTCGCGCAGTCATCTCGTTCATCGAGACTGTTGTGTGATAATGATGCCGCAGAACCACGGACTTGCTTTGAGACCGGTTGCACTTGCTTCACATCCACGTTGCATCAATTCTATCTATCCGGCCCTGCCTTGTCTTGCGAGTTTGGCCGAACGCCATGGTCTGCGAGCCGAACCAGAATGAGTTCCATACCTTTGACCATCCTACAATCGGTTCCATCAAAGGGCGAAAGTCCTCGCCACAAGTGGTGAAATATCTAGGCGTCCCATATGCGACACTGAGTGATGGTTTTGCGCGCGGTACGCTCGTTGACTCAGTCTCTTCTCAAGATGTTCTCGATGCTACAAATCCAGGGTACGTTACAGGCCTCTGCGAAAACAACGGAACCGGAGGCTGATCCAAACCGACGAAGTCCGGTTGTCCTGCAGCCTCTGGACGCTTGTGAGAGAGAGCAAAGAATGATTCAGGCGTATCTTCCATTCCTCCCCCTCAAGCAGTCTGCCACAGAAGGACTCACGTTAAGCATCAACGTCCCCAATGTGATCATTTCTGTTGAGAAATTGCCGGTTATTGTCTTTGTCCATGGAGGGGGATTTGCAAATGGCAGTGCTTACCATCCTACGTACGATCTTACACGGTTCACACAGCTAAGCGTGGATATGGACATGGCAGTAATCGCTGTTGGAGTGAAGTACGAAACACCATTGGTCCCAAAACCACATCAAACTGCTGCATACTTCTTAGACATGCTGACAACTTGCGTGAAGCTATCGGGTCGGCATCCCTGGTTTTCTTAACTCGGAAGAGATGAGAAGTCTGGGTTATGAGGCGAACAATGCTCTTGACGACCAGCGTCTCGCGTTACGGTGGATCAAAAAGCATATTGCTGGCTTTGGGGGCGATTCCGAGAGAGTAACGTTCATGGGTCAAAGTGCTGGTGGAGGTAAAGTGCGCCCACAATCTGGATTGGTCTCGCCAGGACCACAGGCTAACCTGGGAAGTCGCTGGGAGCATCCATCTTCAGTCGAAGGAGCCTCTCTTCCAACAATATGTCTCCATGAGTGGCACATGCTTCTTGCGCCCTCGCTCGGCGGCCGCAGTACAGACGGCGTACGATACTCTGGTTAGGGATCTCGGGTTCGCCGATTTCAACCCACAAGAGCAAATGGACCGCATCTTGGAAGACAATGAGCAGGGTAAGCTGAGAGGCTTGTCGCGCAAATACAATCTCGGCCCAACGGTGGATGGCAAGATCGTGCCCGAGGCCCTTGACTTTCGAAGTCTGGTCGAGCCAGCACAGGCTCTGCATTCGTTACCTGGCCTCCGCTACTGTAGAATGTTGCTCATCGGCGACTCTGGATTCGATGTAAGCTTGATAGCTTTCGCATTTCGATATTGGACAGTGCCCTGATCTCGTGCGTAGGGTATGGCGTTTAGTTCCCGGCTTGCAGGAGTTGTCAGCATACTTCCCAAGGCGCTGGTCGATTCCCTCCACAAACAGCTTGACCCTCTCGATCAGAATTTTGTGCCATTCCTCGTTTCAGAGTACGGCCTGGATGTAGAGGCAAGCTCAAACACCGAGGAGAGCACGAGACCAGTATTGAACCTGGGAAACGACATTCTTTACGCCATACCTGCAATAACGCTAGCAAAGCTTTGGTCTGGATCCACCGTGGAGGGCACCAGGTCGTTCCTGTACCACTTCAACTGTCCTAATCCCTGGCCCGGTCCGTGGAAAGGAGAGGCTTCCCACGTTCTGGACGTCGCATTGGCGTTGCAGAACCATCGAGAACAGCTGAACACCGGGCAGAGGCAATGCGGAGAGCGTTTTGGTAAAGACTTGATACGATTCGTTAACGGCTTAGAGGTCTGGCAAGAATACGAGCAGAGCACGCATCCGACGTCGATGGTGTATACAGCGACTATAGATGGGCAAGAAGACGATTCAACGATTGCATATGATGCAAATTCGAAGCACATCGGTCGAAGAACTGCCATGCAGCAGATGGGTGAGCTCGTTCATGACAAAGTCATGCATTCATGGGAAGCATCCATGGGAGGCACCCGTACAAGCGATGCATGACAGCTCTTCCACATAGACAGCATTGACAAAACGATTAGAATAATGGCACGACTTCCCTCTACTCTCGTATGGATGACTCACGTTTCCTCTTTATGTAGTACAGAGTATCTCGCTGGACCACTAGCAATTCTGATGACAATGTCCACGATGTCTATTGGCCCCTGTTGCCTGCCAGCCCAACGTCTAGAGGGCGGCTTAAAATCCTCATACTAATCAGTGTTAGACCCTGCAAAAATGGTCAGCCATCTTGTATGATGTGATGTGAGCAACTCGCGGGGTGAAGGCACGTCTTGAGACGTGTACTGGTGCGAAGTACATCAGCTCCCAAAAGGAACAACCCGAAAGTTGGATCACTCTGCGCAGCTCCTAACACCACGCTCGATCACGTTGGACTGGAAAGAAGAAAAGGAAAAAGAGTATCGCCCCCGGACCTGTCTTTAGTGGCGCACACTGCATCGAGATCGACTTCAACATCATCCGTTCGACATCATCGGCTTTCAAATCCAGGCTCGCTGTCGTGGGCGAGTAGCGTTCTGGATAGGCCCAGAGGCAGCTCCTGAACGCGGACGATCTGGCGGTGCGAACGTGCAGATCTTCTTGTCGCTGGCCTACCGCAACCAACGTTCTCAAGGCCAAAGGAGTCGGTGCCCGCGCATGGCACCCAACCACGCCCCTTCGAGATGGGGTCGAATCCAACGATCTGGCGGTGCCCACGGTGCCAAGGTCGAATGCCATTCCTTGCCTACAGTAGCCCCAACTTGCTTGTCTAGGACCCGAACAGGAAGCTGACCGCTCTCGAGCTCAAGGTTCGCGTAGCTGCAGCCCGCACCGCTGCAGATGAAACCGATCCGCATTTGGAGAGTGATCTGGTCGCGCTGATTCGCTCAGCTCCGCTGCCGGCGATAGATGGCTTGTTTACCGTGCGTCATGGCGGCGAGGATTGCATGCCTTCGTGTCAACAGCCGTATATTGTAAAGACTGGCGCCCGCGCAGCTATTCTCTTGCACCGCCAATGGCTCAAAAATTGTCGAGCACCGCCGAAAGGTTGTGGAGTATTCGTTGTGGGCATTGGACGTCGCTCTCTCGACTCTGCGGTGTCGGACTGTACTTTGAGAGGCCGGAAACTAGCAATCGAACAACGCCCGTCTCTGAGTGTCATGGCAAGTTACGCAACACAATTCCAATACTCCCAATATTTCTGACTACCGGTGTAACATATCTGTTGTATCTCCTACTGAAGTCTGGGTTCACCTCGCTGGCGCCGCAACCTTTCGCGGCTCTGTGGTTGCCGGCAGGAACACTCTCCATTACTGCTGAACGGTCCGCATACAGATTACTCGAGCATCTGGACCTTCCACAGGAACGACAAAAAGACATGGCGGACAACGATCTACCTTCCAGTGTCTGGAATGACGCCCCGGGAAGCTTTGATCGAGAGCAGTGGAGGCTGTCACTCGAGCAAGATTTCGGAATGCTGGACGATGAAGATGAGAACGACAGGGTGGGTAGAGACGGTTGACAAACACAAATCATCTTGTACTGACGGCGTAACAGCCAAGTGACTCGATGGCCATCGACCACAACCTTGACCTAGATGCAAGCGTACGGGAAGTTCTAGATTCGATCGATGCTATGGACCTTGCCCCGACCTCGACGGAAAGCGACGCTGATCCCGAGCATGACTCTCGACTTTTTCGCAGGATGTCGATCGATCAGTAGGACCGCATACCGGGTTACCTCATCCATCCACAGCCTGAAACTAAAGTCATCGCGCGGCAGCTCCGGGACCTTGCTGCTAGACATGCAGACAACCAGTCTGCCGCGATGCAGCACAAAGATGAGACGCATGTCAGCAAGAGCCCTCTACAAGACGACAGAGACACATGTGAAGACGTTCCCAAGGGCGTGGAGCAGGACCTCAGAGACCTAGAAATGGTCACAGACAGCCCTTCGGATGAGAACCTCGTTGACATGGATGTATGCTTTGACGCAGAGCTTCCAGACATACATGAAGAGACGGCAACACAATACAGTGACGTGTATACCGAAGACTCGGCTCCAGAACCGTATGCGTCTTCCCCGGCGACACCATTAACACCATCAGCAGTGTCGAGCAGCCATGTTGCTATGATGCAGGACGAACGTTCGCCAGTCGACGCCTCACCTGGACCTAGCCAGTCCTATAATGGCCCTGGAGCCTATCCTTGCACGTATGTTGGCGAGGTCGTGTGCAGCATGGCCTTCAAAACCCCGTCTGCCAGAGACAAGCACCTGTATAACAAGCACACGTTATATAAGGAGCGACCTGATGTGCGCGAGCTTTGTGGGTTACGTTTCGGATGGGATGGTCATCGGCGACGGCACTTCAGTGACGTTCATCTCAAAGTGAAGCTCTTTCAGTGCGAACAGTGTGGCCGGCAATTTTCCAGGCAGTGTAACCTGGATCGCCATCGGTCGAGGTGCCCGGCCGATCCCAATACTCCCAGTCGCAGCAGGAGACGCCGCGCATCTACAGTACCGTCTTCATCGGACAACACAGAACGTTCGAGTTCTATGCAAGCATCGACACAATGAGCTACAGGCCACCAGTGCTAAACGGCAGTGCACACAGACAACAGCTTCGAGCGATTCCAGCAAACAAGAGTCTCCTTCATCTACAGCGCTTTATCTGGATCATACAACGGCTCTTCATCTTTCATATCGACATATAGCACCTTGATCTTTTCGTACTCGGCGTCTAGGAAAGTGCGAACATTCACCGACACATTTCCAGTAAGCGCATGATCCTGATCTGCAAACGTTATGGTCATCTGGATGCCGCACTTTGGACAGAACTTTCGCAACATCGACAGATACCGGTAGGACTGGAGCCCTGAATTAACGTGGCGTACTGGCGTTCCGAAGTCATCCGACTTACGTTGAGCTTCTCTTCTCCCACGGTGAAGCGGACCCTTTCGGCAGGCAGATATACATTGTAGGTGCCGGTGCGAAAACATAAGGAGCCTTGGACTGTCAGTACAGGCGGCGAAGTGTGCAAGCATTGGGCATCTTTACAATTACAGGTTACGACCTCATGGTCCGATTCAGAAGGCGGCGATACATCGGCTTCGAATCGGACTACACCGCAATAGCATTGAGCGTGGTATGTTTTGAAATTGCTGAGGTCGAATGTGGTTTTGGAGAAGGAGTGTCTCATCTTGACTAACAGACGGCGTTTTTTGGATGGAGTGTGATGATAACGATACTCCCGAGATATTCCCCTGTTATGTATTTTATGATCTTTAACGATACCACTGCTGCCTCAAGCTCCTATAGATGTACGTAGGCATTGGCGTGAATGTTGCATGTGATCGTCGCGGCCCCATACGATCTCGCGTACTTAGCGCGTTGCTTTAATTTATCCTAAGTCGGGAAGTTGCTGTCAAATTTATTTAACGCTAATTTGAGAGGTATAGTCGAGGTATCTAAGTACGGATACTTATATACTCTAAGTATTAACTAAAGTAGCTAGGTAGCTAGACTTTTCCTTTCTTCTCTTAAAGGAACGAAGTAAGTAAGGCTTTTAGTAACGACTACCGTAGAAAGATCTATCGTAGCCGTTAAACGTAGACTATAGTTAAATAATAGGTTACTAACAGGCTACGTAAGGAACCGGACATTCTCTTTATATTTCTCCGTTTACTATATACTTAACGTAGATTATAATTTTCTCGTAATAAATAGTAATTAAATAGGCCGCTACGTATTTTACTACGTTATAGAGAGAAACTCGAGCTCCTATAAGGGTTAACCGTCGCTAATATAAACGAGAATATAGAGCTACTTAAGAAATTCTTATATAGTCGATTTATATAACGCTAATAGATTCTCTCTTTAAATAAGCTTAGTAAGTAAATAGTTATCCTTAATAAGGAAGATCCGGTATAACTATAGTAAGCGCTTAATAGCTATTAGTAGAGCTTAGTCTACTCCTTATAGGAGATAAGTATTATTAAACTACTAGTACTAGCTAGGTTCGTTCTATTTAGAGTTATAAGATTATCTATATTCTATTTAAAGAACTAAGTAAATATCTAGTATCTAGGCTATATATCTATATTTAGACTAACGTTACTATTGCCGTCCTTATCTCTCTTAAGTAACTATCTATCGTCTTTAAATTAGCTCGTAATAATACTACTTCTTTACTAGTACTTTATATACTCTAACTACTTAATTATATAAGAGGATAGGCTTACTTGTATTTAGAGAATAGTACGTCTCGTACTACTAAATATACGCTTATCCTCTATACTTATTACTTAATAAGAGAGGACGTTAGTCGCTATTTCTAATAGCTATAAATAGCTTCGTTACTAAAGTAAACTAAGCTACTACTATAGTAGTAACGTATCTATAGGTAGTACGTCTACTAGCGAGTAAATAAAGCGCTTAAATTTATCGCTATTCTTACTATTACTACTACTATGTTACTTAGTAGGAATCTTAGCTCTATATTACTTAAAGTAAGATAGCTTAGTATTATTAATAGCCTTAAGAGGCTCGTCCTTCTTATAATAGTTTATTTAAAGCCTTTAAGTATAGTTAATACTAGCTTTTCGCTAGTTATATAGCTAAGTATTATCGATTAAATAAAGTAATAGAGCTACTAAATAGGCTTTAGTATAATTAATAATACTTTAGTATTTATTAAAGGCGTACTAGCTAGTTACTACTACTTAGTAGAGTATAGTTTAGCTACGTATAACCTTATCGTTATCCTTAAAGTACTCTCGTAACGCGTTTATATACTCTTAAATCTTATTTAAGATTACGTAGTCTCCTTTATAATACTTAGTAGCCTCTTTAAATAGCTAAAGGAAGGCGATTATAGTCTTAACGAGCGTCTAGTTAGCTATAGTAAGCTCGTATTTATAGAGTAATTACTAGTTAATAATAAAGAAGGTATATATAGGCCTTAATTCTACTACGTCTTTAAAGGTATTAAGGTAGCTATTCTACCTTATCTCGTTAAGTTATTAAAGTAACTTACTAACTATTTATTATAAATACGTAACTATAATAGTAAAAGTACGACGCCTTAACTTTATAGACCCTACGAAACTATAGTACTTCCGCTATATATACTATAAGCGCGTATTACGATAATAATAACTAGCGCCTATAGCGGCTATATTACGAATATCGACTATAATTATTATATAGGAACTAAGGATATCTTTAATATACTTATATTTAACTTATATTATAATCCTACTAAAAGATCTATAGCTATTTATATATATTAAGTTATCTTACCTATAATACCTATTACTAACTACTCTTTAAAGAAGTACTCTTATAATACTATCTTATAGGATCGTAATACTATCCTTTTAAAGGCGTTAAATAGCCTTATACTACGCTATAAAGTAACTATAAACTTAAGTACCTTCTATAACGCTAGTTATTTAATCTATCTACCTTCGTAGTCGGCCTTAAACTATTTAATAAGGTAGCTCTCGATACTACGAAGCTCCGAGACGTAGTTAATTACTAATCTTATAGCCTCGTTATTCTTTATAAAGAGGAAGGACTATACTATAAGGTTAATAATATAACTAAGATAGCGTAAACGACGCTCTGAAGGCCTATCTTCCCTTCTTCGGCTTTTCTGGCGCAGGCTGTACGTGGTAGGAAACAGGCTCGTCTACTCTAGGCAGCTACACCGTTACTCACGAAGGCTACGCCGACGCCTATAGCCAATGGATCGCTGGCGTGCAGATCGCCGGCAACGACTGCGACGGCACGGGTCTAGATTGTGTCGCTGACCCTACCAGTCAATATGAGATTCAAGACCCGGAAACTGGTGCGGTGACCATCTACGTCATCGGCCGGACAACGTGTGGGCCACCGGCCACGGGTTTGCAGCCCAACTCTGGCGTGGTCGACATCAGCGGCGCAGTCGCAGGTCTCCCTTGCTCTGACGTGGTATGCCCGGGCAGCACGGTGCAGGTTCTGAGCACCGGTGCCGGGCCATTGCCGACTATGGCCTGCGTCAGTACTGGGACGCCGAGTGCTTGTGTGTCGGACTACTGGGTATGTGTCTCAGTATGATACCGTTCACTGCGCCAGCGTTGGCTGTGGTAGTGATATGGCAGACGCTGACGAGGTTATAGTCTTGCAGAGATGGTGCCGGGAGCGTTGGGTTCTATCCGGCTGGGGCGACCGACATTGCGGCCACGATGACGGCAATGCCGCTGGAGTCGCCGATCGCTTCGCCGCAGGCTAGTTGTTTGTTGGCTTCTTCCGTGCCCTTGTCTTCGGTGTCGGCATTTTACGCTTTCTGAAACTGATGCTGGAACTGATGCTGAGAGGCCGGTGTCGCGGCATCTGGGGCATGTCACTGTTATCTAGACTGATTAAACTGTGAAATGGATTGGGGGTAGATCCCGTTGGCTGTGAGGTAGATATACCGTAAGGTATCAGCGCTTGGGTCTCAAGCAGAAGTCCGCTCTCAATACAGATCTCATTTGTCTGGACACATGGGAATGCTGCTTAACACCCGGGCTGGCATGCACGTCATGATTCGTCCGTCGTAGCGAGCGCTGTCGCTATATATCAATCGGGCACTTCACATCCGCCTGTAGAAGCTGAATCAGCTCAGTCACGTCCTTACCCTTGTCAAGTGTAAGGACTTTCGCCTCGATCTCGTCACGCCTGTCATCCTCAATGACCCCTCGAACAAGACTCCGCCACTTCTCCACGATGTCTTCATTCGACGCCGGCGGGGTGACACCTTTCGGACCGGCCACGCTCTGCTCCAAGGTCTTCTCCGAATCTCGGAAGTGAACGGTAACGATGGTCTTGAATCCCAGGTCGCTCTTCGAGTCCGAGGAAGCATTGTGCTCTGGCTGCACTTTAGCCATCAAGGTCCGGATCTCAGGCCGGTTGAGCTTCTTAGCTCCGTACTGCGCCATCAGCACTTCGCGGTCCAGGAGCTGAACGGCTGCGGCATACTGGATGGACATCTGGGCCGCTGTGCTGCTTAATGGGTTGTCGGCAGGAGCGATCCAGCCGCCGTGCTCGTAGGCGGCCTTGGAGTGTTGTGTCACGATTTTGTCGATGTTGTCCAGCTTATCGTTCTTGAAAACATCAGGATGAGCCTCTTGGAGCTTCGCCACGCAGTCGATGGTCCCGTCCAGTGCTGCCATGGCTGCGTGCAGCTTCACTCTGATGCGGTGTAGCTCCCATCGTTCTCCGAGACCGCTGATCAGCTCGTCGGGTAGATTCTTTGGCTCGAAGTTTGTACTGTCTACGTTAGCATGAAGGACTGTTGAACAGAAGAACTTGGAAATACTGACCCCTGGCTAAAACAGCTCAAGAACCCTCCATACGGCGTCTCGTAGACTTCCTTGATTCCGGTGTATCCTTCCTTCGCGATTAGGGCGGCGAACAGCCCATTTCTGGCGGCGAAGCCATGTTGCATACGCTTCGCCATTGAACCAAATTGAGCGGACATCAGCCCACCAGCTTGAGTACATGCGATGCCCAAGGCTGACTCCACCTGAGCTGGTGGCAGACGTAGTAGTGATGACACAGCAGCGCACGATGCTGAAGGACCTTGTAGTGCTCCAGAGTGCCAACCACGGGAGAGCAGATCCGCGCCGTGGAGTGCAAGTCCAACTCGTGGTCCGACTTCGCAGCCAACGACATACGCCCGGAGGAAGTCTTCACCAGAAAACTTGTGTACCTCGCCAGGTGACTCCACTGCCGCGAGCAAAGCTGGCAGGAGTAGAGAGTTGGAGTGCAGTGGTGCGCGTGAATGGTAGTCATCCAGCTCAAAGCCCTGGACGAAGGTGCTGTTCAGAATCGTTGCAGCGAGAGGAGACAGTTTCTTGTCCTGCCATCCGATGATACTGCATTGGCCTTCGGGCTCCATCTTGAAGACTGCTTTTGCTGCTGTCTCGGACCATGGTAGGTGGGCGGCGACAAGTCCGCATGCGATGCCATCTAGGATAAGATATTTGGCCCGTTCGACAACGTCCGTAGGGATGGAGGAATATAACGTGTCCGCGATCCACTGAGTGAGCTTGCCAGTGATCCCGTCTGGATTGCTTGGAGCTGTATCAGTGTTCGACATTGTGTGCTTCGGTCTTAAAGATGGGGAGGGTGTTGCAAGATAATATGGTTCGTACAGGACCTACCGTACGGCACTTGGAGCCGTCCTTGGAATATATATATCCCCTCGTGGCTCAACCAAAGTCGTCAGCCCCGACTCCGTTGTCGCAGCACAGGAACTCGCCCGTGGCTGCCATAGATAATCCACGCGTGTTTAGCTTTCGGAGTTGGAGGTGTGCTCGCATGGAGTGTCAAAGGGGGCATGGTGGTGTAAATATGACCCGCCGCCACCGGATGTCAACTGCCTTCCCTTACCAAAATGTAGGTGGGAGTCTTGCGCGCTATCGGACCTTCTGTTGTAGTCCAGTCTTGCGAGGATGGTGAAGTGTTAGGGCAAGCCCTCGCGCACTACTCATACTGGAGTCGCATTCCTCAGACTGGCTGACAAGCAGGCCTCCTACCTTACGCCATGACGACTTCACATTCTGTTGCTCGCGGGATGTCTTTCGAGCCTGCTTGACCAGCAGTGGGTCCCAGACTCTTGCAGTGCGTTCGTGTTACGCCTGCCGTCGCAAGAGACCCGTCTGCCCTCCGGCATTAGAAGGAGCTGTTGCTCGGTTGTCTGTATTCACTACACGGGGAAGTAGCAGTTTGACCATCCAGTTCCTTCACCTTCTCATATCCACCACTCCGATCCTCCTCTGCCAAAGCATCATACCCATTTGACACCCATATCACTGAACACGAAGCTGCCACGAACAAACTACCCCCAATTCGATCGCCCATATCCGGCAAACGATTACACCAGATATGGCGGACTGTGGCTTTATCGGAATCCCTTTGTGTATTCAATGCGGAACTGGTCCTCCTTCTCCTCTCCTCCTTTTCTTCTTCCCTTCCTCCCTCTAATTCATTCCTTCAGATCAAAACCCTTGCCATCTCAAGGTCGTCGGACCAACGCTCGGCTTCGTGGTGGGTGTTCTTATGGCCGTCGTGTGCTGGCCAGCGGCAATCTTCTGCGGGTGCTGTGCCACCGAGGCTGGGAAGAAGTAAGTCGCCCTCTCCTTCCCGTGAATATATGCTGACCCATTTGACAGGACATTGGGTGCACCAGTAGACACATCGAATGCGATCAATCGAGCGATACCATTTTGATGGCAGGCAAAACACCGCGGGTATGAAGAGGTCTCGGAGGATTACGAAAGAATGACCTGGGAACACTGGTCGTAATGATGGTTAGCATGGTACACATAGATTCAAGGAGGGCAGACGCACGAAAGGACACCAGGGGGAGTGCATGCGGCGGCACCTGATGTGCAGGTGAGTGTTACTACGGCGTAAGTTCCATGCAAACTCTGTCCATTCCAGGTTTCGCCGGACTATATGTGCCTGATGTAAGTCCGAGTAAGTTGAGCAGTGCTTTGCTGTTGGACCAGCTTCGAGATTTCGCGCTGTTTGATCTTCACTTTAGTGTGGCTCGTTCGGGTACTTGCATGTGCCAATTTGACCTCTGTTTGCACTTTGCAGAACAATAAGCACTTCAATCTCAGGCCTTCACAAATTCAGGTGAAGCTGATGTCATTGTTGTCGCGAGGGTTACACAGACTTGACACACGAAGCATAACTTCAGCACAGCGAAACATCTCAGTCTACGAAAACGCCGCATCAGAAGTCGCAAATATTGTCTCGGGAATATGAGACACGCCACGTTGACCACCAACGCTATCTCCACGACACGACCCGCATTCATCTAAATCAGAACTTGTCAGCATGGACTGGGCTCCCATCCTGGATGATGAGTGGGATGCGTTCCATGGCAACATGATGTCGATGGAAGACCTCGACAAGGAGCTTGACGCATTCTACGGGCCAAATATACAGCACGGTATTGTCGCAGCGCCATCAGGAAGTGCTCCGGATCAGCCTGTGACCCAGGAACCATGGTTGGACTTGGTGCTGCAGCAAGACGAAGACCTGAGCACTGCGATTAGCAAGCTAGACACCGCAGATCATGTGCCAAACCCATCGACTCCACACGAAGCGCATTCACCGGATATCATGGAGGGTGTCGAGCATGTGACAGCGGAACTCGGCGATGACGTTGTGGAGAACAGCGCGTTAGAGCAACCTCACTTCAGCTCACTCGCTGCGCCTACAACATCAGATCGGACTGCTCCACACTCAATCATCGCAGATGTAACGCAGGATACTGAACGCGCAACGACTTCACCACTTGAAGTGTCAGATCAGATCCACAATGATGACGTGAATCACCTACCTGATATCAACCAAGCATCCGCGCGTGATGTACCGATCTTGCTGTTAGGTCAGCCACACCACACTACCGTCGAGCCGTCTGCATCCAATCAACCAGTTACCGAACTGGACTCTGATGGGTTTGAACCCATCGACTGGGACACCTTTCCTGAGCCTTCGCCTGCGTCTGCTACCACCAAACAGAACGACGAGCTCTCCGGACAGCCCATACACGACCGTAGTGCTCGGCACGATAGCATTGTGCAGGCTGGAGTCTTAGCGGAGACTATCGAAGCGCTGTCACCTTCGAGCAAGCAAATCGCATCAGGATTGCCGCCTCAGCAAGATCTCACTCTGCACGACGCCGAAGTGGACCACCCAGAACCCATCACGCAGCCACAAGAAGACACTCCTCCACGCCCTGCCGCTCACGAAAACCTTCTGGCTCAATCCTCGCCACCTGTCGCTGAAGATCAACCACCTTCAGACGAAGGACCTCCAGCTAGTCCACCTGCCACAGCCACCATCCCCGAAGCGCAAGAAGCCATCGAGGTAGAGCTTCCCAAAGCCACCCAGGCAACATTGACAACGCCCAAGGGCGCCACCACGTCAGAGATGGCAGTAGCTTCGAGCGCAGGCAAAAGCAGCCTCATGAAGGAAATGCATAGTGAAGATCAGCTGAACCGTGGTCACGCGAGGAAAGGTTCTGTGCCTGCGCTCGCGCTGACTGATGAGTCTGATGGGCCTGTTTTTGCTCGCACTGGTGCTCCTACCGAGGCAGAGTTCGTCGACATCCCAACTGTTGGAGTGGCAAAGTCGAGAAGATCATCATCAGACCCCGAACTGCTCGAGAACATCGCATTGGCCGAAGAGAAGGCCAAGGTGATGGCGAGGAGGCTTAGTGCGCCTCCTTCAGTTGCGTCAGATGTCAGTGATGTGGCGGTTGATGCGGATGCTGAGGCAGGTGGTGACAAGATTGATGTGAACGTCGAGGCACCGCTACCGCAGAAGAAGAAGATGGGTAGACCTCCCGAGAAAACGAACAGAAAGCATGCCGCTGAGGATCTGGAGAAGGCGATGACGACGAAGAAGGCCAAAGCCGCGCCTCAGAATCAGAGGAATCCTCGCAAAGCAGCAGCAACACAAGAACAACGGCCGGAGGACGTGGAGAGCGCATCTGCTGCAGGTCCTGATGAGATCGCTAACACGGAGGAAGATGTTGCAACAAGTCGCAAGCGGGCGGCTTCGAAGGGTGCAGCTGGGCCAGCCGCGGGCGCTGGAGGCAAGCGAAGAAAGACCATGGGTACGTCTACGAGGAAGGCGAGGCAGAAGTCTGACAGCCAGCCTGAAGCTCAAGATGTTGGCGATCTCCCAAGCTCACCCGACCAACTCGCTCTATCCGAGCCAAATGGTGATGATATGACCGGTATTGAGAGCCAAGTCAGTAACCAGGAAGCCCCGGCCACAGACGACAACGCCACCACCAATAAGACTGACGCTAATAAGACTGCCGTCGAGCAGGTAAAGGCTTCACAGCGACCGAAGAACTCAAAGCCTCGTGTGATCAAAGAGCTCGCTGGGTTGCAGGATGAGTGGAACAGCCTGGGGGAAGAAGGTGGACGCAAGAGAGGCAGACGAGGTACGGGGCAGCCACAGCTTGAGGACCACGTGGATGGTGCTGAAGAGACCGATCTCGCGGTTGCTGAAGTGAAGAAGGGCGAGGAAAAGCAGAAGACTGAGACGATCGAGAGCAGCCCAGGACCAGCAATCGCTCACCAGTCTGCTAAGCTGCAAGAGTCTACCCAAGCCCGCGACCGCCGCATGCGTCCACTCGGCGTGGCACCGCTCGGCAAGCGCGAGTTGGCCAACCTCACGAAGCCATGGGGCGAGTCCGCACGAACGAGACGGAGAAAGTCCATCGACACAAGTCAAGAACAGCCTCGTGATGTTGCAGAGAAGAAGAAGCCTGTCGGCGGACGTCTTCTCGGCAAGCGGGAGTTTGCAAACCTGGCGGATGCGTGGACCGAGCCGGCAGCCAGGAGCGAGGAGAAGGGGCGGAAGACCAGAGCTCAGCTTGAGAAGGAAGCGAAGGAGAAGCCGGATGCTGGGGCGGCGGTCAGAGCAAGACGGCAGGGCAAGGGCGTGTAGCAAGCGTCCGCGGCAAGGCCGCGAGGGTGGATGTGGAAATACGCGGCCCAGCTTGACCCCAGATTTGGCATGTCGATGGGCCGTCAATTTCCACACTTAGCCCTGCCGATGGATGTTCGCATAGATCGACTGATTGGGTACGGGAAACGATTGTGTAAGAACGGGGAGAACCTGGACCAGACGGGGACGTCTTGCTATGTGTACTCCCGGCGATTTGCAATGATGAGAGGAAACAAGGTTAATCGGCTTGTCAATGTGGGTTGGCACCCTTCGAAAGACTGATTGTATCATAGACATCGCGAAGATTGCATACGAATACTGTCCATAGCTTGCTTAGATCGTCTTATTGCAGTGTCCGTTCAGTGTTGTGGCTCCTTCGACCAACAACACTGTCACCAAAGCTTCGCTGGCCAATTAAGAACATCCGTATGCTGGTGCCTAATATAGATCCATGCTTTTGCTCTGTACGCAGAGACCAACATTATGCACTTCATATAAGTTCACAACATCAGCACGAAGTATTGGGTGGAGCTACAGTTTGATCAAACACGAATTTGGACCCGTTAGGAAAGCATTCTGAGATGGGCTGGGTTCATAACGTAGTCCTCGGCTGCCGCCTGGCTCAAGTACGTTCCCTTCCGACTGCTTTCGAATGCGAATTCCGCTGATAATGCTAATTTGACTGCAGATCAGCTTTGCGGCGGTAGCCTTCTTCGTAACGACCGCTACATTGGCCTCGCCAGGTTACGATCACGGCAATGGATATCTGATGATGGCCACGGTCTTCTGCTCCTTCGACGTCCTCACCTTCGGCGGGCTCACCACTTCCGGGCTTGCAAATCCCGATGCGTTTGCGTGGTATCTCTTGCTCGCCGTCGATTTCGCATCGGTTTTGTCACAGCATTGCCGCTGGTACGGTAGGTCAATCAGACGGAACGAAGCTCGAAGCGTCAATAATAATGATTAGTGGATCGTTCAGACCGTTAAGTACAACGTTAGGAAAGTGTCATACGAATGCCGTCCATGGGCCATCATTGCCACCATCTTTGGGTTTCCATGCATACTTCCAGTCACCATATCCGCCGCCGGGACTCTGCTTTTGTGGTGGCAAGACACTACTACAGTCTCGCCGGTTACCGTGAAGGGGGTAAATCAGCCACCAAAAGAAGACCAGTCTGATGTAGACGTGCAGCAGTTGGCCAGGCGGGTGGAGCAGCTTGAGAACGAGCGCCCTTTCTCCACGGCCGAAACATTGGCCCGCTGGAGCACTGTTTCTGGCGGCTTGACGCTGAGCCATCATCCAAGCGAAGGCCTTTCATAACGACGAGACTTAGTGTCCCAGCCTTGCTTGAAAAGGATGGAAGTACCCCTCTGATGATCAGCCCCAGGGATGACAGCTAGTAGTCTTGAACAACCCAAACTCAGATGAAAAGCTGGAGAATTGTTACCCAATGTTGATCGCAAGAGGTGCCCTTCCGTCGGAGCTATTTATCTTATACCCAAGATACATCTTAGGTAGGAGTTGATGTGTGAGGATCGCGGTGACCCTTCACCCGTACACACAGTCATGTGCTCGCCGGGATATCACATCAGCCAACACAGCATTGAATGCCGGTAACTACCACGGCCGCAGCGCCTTCAACTGACTATACACCCCAGCCAGCGAGAGTGAGCGACTCAGCACGGCGCCTAACAGTCCCTTCGGATGCTAGTACAACAGGGCCCCAGCCGCCCACATCAACAAGCCGATCTAGTAGGTGTGCTGCGTAGGGGGTCGATTCGGCATGAAGTACGGGTACTATCAGCATCTCTCATAGCGCAAGAGTCGAGGGTCAGTGTGATGAGAGTCGCAGTGCGAGTCTGCCCGCTCAGGAAGCGCTCGAGATTCAGTAGCAGGCAGAGGACGGTTTGGGAAGTGTGAGGTCCACATTGTGCTTGGGTACGACGACTAGATCTCTAGCCGGCGGAAGACCTGGAGGTAGTATCAAGCATTTATATCGACTCAACCGACGGACACCTCCGCACATCGTAGGAATAACTTCACCAGAGCGTGTAATGTTGGGGCAATTCTGATGGCCTCCCCCATGACATGACAAGCATTCCGGAGAATCATTTCGCCGCTCCGATCAATTGGAGCACAGGTCAACCACCCAACTCTCACCCCGTGCTACCTCTTCATGAAATACCTCGACAACGGAAGGAAGCACGAGCAGGTGAGAGAAGATCCCTGTTGTGAGTAGAAGACTCAAACACCGCGTGCACGGCCTCACCGCGTGCACGATACTTTGAAATTTAATATTATATTATCTCGACGACGGATATGTATAATAGTTTAAGATAGAGCTCTTTTTACTATTCATACTTTATATAACGCTTAATATTAAAGGTCTAAACTAAGTCGCGGGATATTAATATCTCTAATAACTTAGTTAATATAAGATTGTATCTCTTTATATTAAGTGTACTATAAGTTTATAGTATATACTCGTAATATATAAGATAATATTCGAGAATTCTATAATATTAGTTATTATAATAGCTATTAAACTTAACTACTTTTATAAAATTTTAATAATTTATAAATTACAATAATTAGAAGTAATTTAAGGCTATATTTATTATATATAAACTATACTATAATATAATAGCTATATAAAAGATTAAAAATAAATATAGCTTATTTATATATACTATTAATTAATTAAAATAGCTAATTTAGTAGAAATATATAGTTATAAGCTAAAAAATAATATTATATTAAATATTGTACTCTATATTAAGTTATTATTATAATTAAAGACTTTTATTAATAGGAATCTTTATTCTAGCTAGTATATCTAACTAAATATAATAGAATTATAATTTTAAATTATATTCTAACTTAAATAAATATCTATAAGGTAGATTTAACTATAATAAAGCTATAAATAGCTTTATAGATAATATAGATAATATAAATAATAAGTTAAGTTAAAATTACTATATATTACTTATTAATCTTTAGATAAATTAAGAATAATAAATAATTATATATATTTTTAACTTTAATTACTATTTAAGCTTATCTAGTATTAAAATTTGTTATAATATATTTATATTAGCTTATTATATTTATATTATAAAACTTAGAGGTTTATAGCCTTAATAATAGTAATATAATTAAGTAGTTTAGTATTTAAGAAATATCTATTAAATTAAGGAGCTATTATTATAGTAACTATTAGTATGTATTAGTATATAGCCCTATAATACTAATATATATACTAATATCTTTAAACTATTAAAGTTTTATAAGATACATAATTAGACTTAACTAGCTATTAAAGATTTAAAAATCCTACGACTTTATTTAGATCCTTTATTATTAGCGTATTATATTATACTATTAAATATACTATATTTAATATAAATATTTTAAACTTCTATATCTATATAAAGCTTAGTCTATAGATATAGCTCTAATATTTAGAAAGTTATCGATATTTTACGGAATATTAGAATCGTGCATATAGTAAGGCCGTACACGCGGTGTTTGAGTCTTCTATACGATCTCGTCCGCTGGCTAAATTCCCTCTGGCTAAAGGGCCAATCCCAGACGCGAATATGCATGAAACATTCTCGAAACATCTCAATACCGGCGAAGTCACCTTCCTCTTCGACAATGATTGAGGCTTGTCGAGTCTAAGAATCTTTCCTCTGTTTATGAACAGCGGTTGGACCGTTCTGTGGGAGTCTTCGTGAGCTGTGAATCTGTCGACATCAACGATAGGAAATGCCCTTGGCTGTCACGCTAAGGTAACGGCCATTCGGTACATCTTCTCGTAGAACTATCTTCGAAACCGCATCCTTGTGCAGTACGACCTACTTTGAGTGATACTCACTTTGCCGATCAAAATTTGGACCACATATAACACGAGGTATACTCGCAATCGGCAACTTTCTATTTACTTCTGTATTCTTCAGTCGCTCTCTTCTCTCTTCTTACCATCAAAAGTTGTACTCGATTCGAAATGCGCTCCCAAGCACTCGCTCTAGGCCTGCTGGCAGGCTCAACAATGGCGTCTCCTTTGAGCCACGCACTCGGGAAGCGTCAAACATGCCCAAGCATCCACATCTTCGGCGCTCGCGAGACGACTGCCTCTCCCGGCTACGGTTCCGCCGGCCAGCTTGTTGATGCGATCATCTCCGCCAACCCGGGAGCCACCTCCGAAGCCATCGATTACCCTGCTTCTGGCGATAACCCATGGTATGCCGAGTCCCGCGAGACAGGTGTCAGTGCGGTGAACAGCCAGGTTGCGGCCTTCGCATCGCAGTGTCCAGACACACAGCTTGTGGTGGTTGGGTACTCTCAGGTTCGTCCGCACAACGTCGGTAGTTTAGGCATGACCACTGACTGCGTATCCAGGGTGGTGAAATCTTCAACCTCGCCCTCTGCCAGGGATCATCCATCTCTTCGTACAACATCAAGGCCGCCATATTCTTCGGCGCCCCGACGTTCAACGCGGGTGCCTCTTACGATGTCGGAACGTGCGCCGCCGGAGGCATGAGTCCCTGCTTACCATACTTGCGTTGCACAGCATTCACTGACCACATTTCAAAGTTCGACTCTTCCCTCGCCGGCACCACCTACGGCTCCTTCGACAGCATCGTTCAAAGCTATTGCGACTCGGCCGATCCCTATTTGCTGCACTGTACGTGATTCCCTCCCCTTTGTTTTTCCTCCTCTCTCCAATCCTTGGTCCATCCCCCATCTCCTCTCCTCGCTGACATTTTGGCCTTCTCTACCGCAGGGCAGCGACGCGAACGTCCACAACGGCTACGAGGCCGAATACGGTTCAGCTGCACTCCCCTTCGTCAACAGCAAGTTGTCCGCCAGCAGCAACTTGTGCTAGAACGGCGTGACAGAGCCACGTTGATGGGTGGATGTTTGAAGGTAGAGTGATGGTGGAGTGGAAGTTGGGTGATTTCGCGGGCCGGGAGCAGGACCATCACAGGTCATTTGATCATAACGTCGTGTCGTGGTACTACTCATGCTATGTAGATACTTTCACACAAGGCAGAGTCGTTCTCTCTCCGCGCGGCATAAAAGGATAGCTCACCTAGCGCACGGCCTCACCTAGCGCACGATTATAGAATTTTTATCTTTTTAATATCTCGATTATTACTAAGTACTATAGTTAAATATTTTAAGTAAAGATATCACTATCTTAGATAGTTAATTATATAAAGTAATATTCTAATAATTCTTTATATAGCGTTTAATAATAAGGGATTAAATAAAGCTATAGGATTACTATTTCGTTAATAACTTAACGAGTTTCTATCTATATATTATAAGATTAAGTAATATTATAGATTATAATATATATAAAGAGTATATAAGATAATAATCTAATATATATCTATTAATAACTTAAAACTAGCTAATAAAGCTAAATAGTATTCTATAAACTTTATAAGCTTATATCTATTATTTTATCTAAGTATATAAGTTTATAAGCTCTCAGGGTAGTAGACGAAGGAATCGAGTCGATTCCTTTGAAATCGGGTGAGAAATTAGGATTAGGGTAGAAGCGC